>WYDI02006769.1:0-26402 GCA_009867235.2 Psittacus erithacus
CCTCATGCTCTGCCCTGGGAGGAGGGGAAGCCGGGAGGAAGCAGGGGCAGGACACCTGACCCAAGCTGGCCAAAGAGAGATTCCATACTATAGCACGTCATGTCCAGGATGTGAACTGGGAGATACCCGGAAGGGCTAGCTCTCTCTCTCTGCTCGATCTGCGAGTGTTGATTGTGTTCTCTTCCCTTGTTATTTCCCTTGTCATTGGTGGTGGTGGTGGCAGCAGTAGTTTGTGTTGTGCCTTGGTTGCTGGACTGTTCTTGTCTCGGCCCGTGGGGGTTGCGTTCTTTCGATTCTCCTCCCCATCCCTCTGGGAGTTGGGGGGGGTGGGGAACAAGCAGGCTGCATGCTTTTCTAATTTGCGACTGGGCTTAAACCACGACAGAGTATCACGATGTTAATAGGGATACTATTAGCCAACATACGGATATAGCTAACGTACAGTGCTGTTAAATAGCCGGTTAGTTCACTTGTAGCAAACTTGAATCTCTCTTTGTCATCACACTGTGAATATTCCTACGTTAATCACAGGAGTGTTTATTCCCCAAGTGTAATCATTACATACTTGCAGCATTTTTCGTCCTAACATTCAAGTACTTTGCAACTTCTCTACACAGATAGCTCTACCAAACGATGTAATGCTATGTGGAAGGAATCATGGTCACTAAGATAATCCAAAACATAGCCAACATAGGAGACTTTGGAAGTCTTTATTAAGACAAAGTAATAAGTCCCCCTTCAAAGGTAAAATAAAATCAGCTACAATAAGTGCCAGTTGATTTTCAAGTGACTTGCTATACAATTTTTAAATTGTTCTAGTATTATTAATTGTTCTTTTTAGTTATTATATTCCGTGTCCACATGCAATTGACCAGTAATATGGCGTTCTGTGTACCTGGTTTTGGCATGGCAAAATTGTCTACAAATTTCTGAGTAAGAAACAGGATATAGCTTTTGTCTTAAAGTTAGAAAGATTGATTGTAGTCATTCAGAATTTGGATGGGTGGCATCTGAAATAATGGCACACTGAATGGATTTAATTGATACTTGCTTATAATAAAATTAGTGTTTATTTTAGCAAAATGCTTAGGCAGAAACATTATTTAGTCTCTGCATCCCAGCTCTGCTCTAGATGGAATCAATGTCGATATTTGTCACCTTTCATTTTATTTTTTTTATTGTTTAGCAGCATATTTTGCTGCTTTATCTCAACACAATAGTAATTACAATTCTTAACGTTTAGCATCTTCAGGATTCTGAACAATGCCACATGGTCTCTTTCTTGATAGTAGGAACTATGAGTCAGCAAACCTTTAATTTTTTTAGTTGCTGCTATTGTTCCGGCAGCAAGCTTTACTTCTATTGTCCACTGTTTGTCCAGCTCATGTTTACTGGACTGTGGGAACGGATTAGGGTTTCATGGCTTTTTTTTCCTTCTTGCATAAACTCTTGATCAAAGACATTCCTTGGATGACAAAACACTGTATACTGCGTCACGCAGTCCTGACCAGACTGCATGAACAGTAGTTTAAAAACACATGCCTACATTGTTCTCTAAACTGGCTTCTTTTTTTTTTTTATTTTTTTCTTTTTTCTTTCCAATGTATGTTCAGACACTGATGTTTTGAGACCCCTTTTGCCTTTCATACAGAGGTTATTGTTAATAAGCACTTGACAGTTTCTGAAATCCAAGTAAAACCCCAAATTATTTGAAACTAAGAACTGATAGAATGTCACTTTTGAACAGAGCTAGAGATTACATCTGCAGTGTATTTGCTTCTTGAGGAAACGTTGGTCATGGTGCAGTTAGTCAAGTGCACTGTAAATCTAAAACCGCATGGACTTTGGGCACCCTTTTATGTGTCATATCCAGAACACCTGAATAAGATGGAGAATTATTTGAGCATAGTTTAGGAGTTCATAAACCTGCTTCACCGTAGGTACCTTGTTAGAACCACATATTGGGATGAGGATCTGGCTCATGATGTTGTATGTCTTGCTCCTCTTTTAAGTTTTCTTATGCAGTGAAATTAGGGCAAGTTCACAAAAATCCAGTAGCATCTTAATTTCTCAAAGTCCTGAGAAAGAAACAAATTGTGTTAGGGATAAAATGTGGAGAAGACTTTTCAAGGAGCGTGTGATTTGCCTGAAATTCTCCTTCAACAGAAACATAGAAGTGGAGGGAGATCCCTGAAGGCACTTTAAGCAGGTATACAAGGAGGGCTGTATTTAGGTAGATTAGAAGGTTGTTTTGAGGGTGAGAGCACCCTTGTGTTTCCACAGACATGAGGCTTTGCATGTACTTGTTTGACTCTGCACCTCTGTTGAGTACTATCATGCACAAGTGAAGGAAGGTGAAAGCTTTCACTTACATTGGAAAGGTATTGTCCATAAGAAAGGAATCTTCCTAATCCTTTGCAGTCCAAGGATCCCCATAAAAAGGGAAACCTGAATTAATATGTAGCTGGTAGATTTATTGTCTCAAAGGAACGAAGTGGTCATAGTGAATGACAGAAACAGCTATTGAGTCAAAACTATGAAATAAATGTGTTACGTGTGCAAGAAATAATGTTTACTTTTGAGTAAATAATTGCTGATGCCTTTTGGAAATCTTGGGATGATGTTATGCCTGTGCATATAAAAAGAACATGGCTATATATAACAATATACATTTGATGAAGATCTTGTTTTCATATTTAAAGCAGCCAGACATAAAGAACTATAGCCTGCAGGTGTTCCAGGAGCAAAAAGCTCTTAAAAAATAATACCTTGTATTCAAACAAACTATAGTGATAAAATCTAATAAAAGGAGAAATAAAACATCAAAAAGCTCAGTTGTCCATTTCAGACAGTTTGCCATCAGAGTAGTGACTTAGGATACTGGGTCACTTTTTCGGTGCTGGCTCAAGTGCATTGTCTTAATGCTCTTGTGGTAGTTTAGCCATCCTTCTTAAATAACTTGCCCATCTCAACCCAGATCCTTGAAGACTGGTGCTTATGTTACAGATAACATCCTTATGGTGGGTTGCATGTTAGCTGTCATAGGAGACCAGGCTTTTAATGGTATATAGCTTGATGGTGGATTAAGACAAGTGTCACAGCATGCTCGGGTGGGATGGATGGAGTAACAACACCACACCGCTTGGCAACATGTAATCTAAAATTGATTTACTTGGCAAGTTGGAAATGGTGAGTGGATACCAATTTACATTCTGTAATCCACACACTAAATGAACAAGTCAAAGCCCTAGACCTTCATCCCATGAACCCAGGAGAAGAGGTTTCTTGCTCCAACTAGTCCTGTGCATGTGGTGTTGCTTTGATTAGTGACATGGTTTAGTGGTGGCCTTGGCAGTGTTGGGGGAACAGTTGGATTTGATGATCTTAAAGGTCTTTTCCGACCCAGTTGATTCTGTGATTCTATGATTATATTAGAGATCTGTACCCGAAGCTCTCTCCAACCCTGAGGGTAGCCTTTTAACCAATTACCGCTTTGTATATTTGCAAGCAGTGCCAGGCCATTTTCTTTTTTTCCATATCCAAGGCCAGTTACTAGTGGGGAGGAGGTTCCTATTGCCTGTGCTCACCCACCCCTAATGTGTTATGGAGTGTGAATTTAGCAACAGTTGCCTAATGAGGTTCTTATTTTGCTTCTTTGTTTCCCAGTTCATGCAGCATTAGCCGGAGTTGAGCAGATGTAGTCAAGGTCTCACTCGACTGGGCAGTCTTTGGCTTTCAAGTAGGCTTCGCCCCTTGACAGTCATGTTGGCAGGGAAGATTGTACTGCGACTGGCCTCTAGCATGGGAGAGGACAGACTGGTATTCTGCTTTTGAGATGGATCACTACATGGGGTTTTTATTTTAATCTGAAATAAGCACTTAATTGTTGTAGTTCTTCAATGATATTATTATTAATAAGAAAAGTAACATAAGCTGTAATTAAAGTGAGAGGTGAAAACCACACAGATGAATTATTTTTTTTTTTCATTCTGTGTTAAAGGGAAGACATCTAGCAGCTACTAAACAGCCTCCTGTGTCGAGAGAGGCAACTCGAGACAAGTAAAAAGCTGCTTTAACCTTTGTCTGTGTGTGTTTGGTAGTGACTGCTCCCTAAAAGCTTGGGGCTGTTCTGTGAAGGAATGGATGCTTTGAAGACCACGTTAAAAACATCTTCAGGAGTTCAGCAAAAGTGGTGGTGTGTACCCCAGGGGCAGATGTTTGCCATACACTTTGGGTGGTGCTCCTGCATCAGCATGGCCCCTGCAGAGTAAAGCTATGCTGCCTGTGTTCTTTATTCCCCCTTTGCTGTAAGCACAGTTTTTCTGCTAGTAATTCCCTCTTCAGGTAAGAGCCCTCAAGAAAACAATAGCTGTGAATCCTCAGTGACTTGCCTGAAATGTGAGACATTTTAATACATAGTCTTCATGCAGGCATAAAGTATGACAGATCTAAGCAGGGTTCTGCAGATGCTGATAGAGTCAAGAACCTATTTCCATTTTCCCTCTTAAATGGCTATCGCATTAATGAAACAAAGGGTAACTTGTGCCTTGCTCCTAAATTTGTGCTTCTTGACCCTAAAGAACAAAATGAGAAGTCTAGCAAGTCTCACGTTATCAGTGCAATCCAGTTGACTAATTTGCAGTCCCTTTCTTATCGTTTGATTGGAATATTGGGTGAAACTCAGTCAAAAGGCAGATGGGAATCCATGTTTGCCATGCCAATACAATTGCTATTATCAGTTAGTTTGTGGGATCATAAAAATACCATGTTTGTCTAAAGGAATACATTTCCTATAAAATGATGCTGGCAGGAATTCATTAAAATGTCATCATTTGCAGCTTTACTGCCTTTGTCCTGTTGTAGCTTTTCAATGGCATTGCCAGGAACCTTTATCAGAGTATCTAGCCCACATGCCTCGGTCATTCCTATGACTTCTTTGAAATAATAGCTCAAAGCTTCACTTTCTCCTCTATCTTCTAGAGTTTTCTATCACTTGAAATGCCAGATACACTTGCATGTAAGTGGATTCCAAGTTTTTACATTTAACAGATCTTTTTATTCTTTTAATAAAGAGCATGTGAATTGGAGTGTTCAGAAAGGTTCAAGCTTGTTGGAATTCAGCAATGGAATTGAGGAGGTTTTGGGGAGGTCTTTTTGAGGTTTTTCTGTGCACACGTCTCAATCTGATGTAAGAAAAGACAATAGTTTTCCCTTTAATAAGCTACAATATAGCCTAGCTGAACATGCATATTTTTTCACAGCCTTATAGTAAATTGTTTTTCTTGCTGCGTTCTTGTCTTCCTACCCCTTGCAATGTGAGCAATACTGGCATAGTTCACCCAACATTCAAATTTAGTAATTGCATTTGGAGATGATGTTTGGGACACAGAAAATGTAAATAACAGAGCTATGTGGGCTTGAACCTTCTGAACTCACAGAACACTTCAGTTGCTTTAATGGAGTTTATAAAATGGGTAAGAAAGGCAAGACCCATTTAATATGTTCAACAAAATGTAGGTTTAAGTTTCTTACTGAATCATACTGATTCTTATCAGCAAAATTTTTTTCCTAAATGGACAAAAACCTAAATTTTCAAGCATTTAAAATCAGAGGAGTTGGCCATCAGCAATATAAAAGTGAGCCTTTTTTTGTTGTCTTTGAAATAGGCTGAAATTTTGCAGAAAGCTGGTAAAGGATCTGTGTGGAAAAAATTAGTTGGTTTTGACAGGGTCCAGTTCAAACTTTGGCGTGATCTGTATTTAAAATTACTTTGAATCTAGGTCAGATCATCTTTCAGTGCTATACGGATTTTCCTCAGTGGCCTATCAGTATAACTTGCCCATATTGAGGCACCTTACCCCTTTTGAATGGAAAAAAGCAGCTCCCACTATGTACTGATACTACTTTACTTACCCAGTCTGTGATTTCACAGCAGGCCGCATGGTTCAGGTTTCTGTCTGAAATGTCAATCTAATACAAGCTCAGGTGCGATTCTTCTGATGCAGGTGGTTTCCCATCTATTGGTAACTGCACTGAGACAAACTTACTTTGCACTGGGCTGTGATTAACATTAGGTGTTAGCTCGAGAGTTTCATTTTTCATTTCCTTTTCTGTACTTACTGCAAAGAATGTGACGTTTAGTCAGTGGGAAACTCAGGAGACAGATAATAGATTACTAATTTGTCATAGGACACACAACATTTGATGCTTTATGTAGATTTTTTTGGTGTTTTTTAAGGTAGAAATACAGGTTAAATAGTCAAATCCATAGGTTGGAAGCCTGACCATTTCTACTGAGAATAAGCTGTTTCTGCTGTGTCCTGCTTTGGTAATAATTGATAATGTGCATCCCCACTTTTCAGAGATATTTTCTAATGTGAATAGAGACAGGGGTTATTTTTTGTTGTTTAGACAAGGCCCTCAGTGACATGGTTTAGTGGTGGATTTGGCAGTGTTGGGGGAATGGTTGGACTTAGTGATCTTAAAGGCCTTTCCAGCCTGGTTGATTCTATGATTTTATAATCATACATAATTTCTGCCCTTCTAGGTCCATTTCTTCTTTATGTATTTTTAGTAGGCTTTTACATTTTCAGGCTTATTCCTTGTTATCTTAGTGATAAAATAGCAAGATATAAAAGCTGTGCATGAGGAGAAGGGATGGAAAAGGCAGGTTAAGCTCACTTCTGCAATCTTCCGTAAAGGTATCTAAGACACAAAACCTTACGCTGATAAATACAAATAAGTATCCTGTGTTATCCTACACCTACTCTATTTTACCTTTTATTGACAAGAACCATCAAATGGTATTTTACTTTGAGTTTATGTTTAAAATAAAGTCTTCAGCAAAAAACTACTTTGCTGCTTTAAAAACACACATCACTGTGACAAGTAGTTACCTACCCACTGCCAAAAACCCCTGTGGTTTCCTAAAATAACAACAAAAGGTTTTCAGCATTGCAACTATTAAAGCATAGGGACAAACCAGAAAATGTCATGTGGTTTACTCACTGCATCAGGTGGTTATTGCCATTCAGCATTTATGAAGCAATGTAAAATAAAATAATAAAAAAGACAAGCAGCAGACATTGGGTTTTACCAATTTTATTTCTAGATTTTAGTTTTTTTTCGCTGGAAACTTATCTGTTACAGGTCTGTTGGTGAAAATGTGCATTTCAGACCAGTGATGCCAATGAGTACAATATAAAAATGTACAAATCTGAATTGCTTGCTTACTACAGATTGTTATAATAATGTGACAAATAAAGCATCTCTGTTGGCGCATGAACCCACTTAATCTGGATTTGGCCTTTTAGTACATACAATATTTTATTAAAGAAGTTTGCAGTACACACTGCCACTCAGTGTAACACATAATTATAACCAACAAGCACTAACTCAATAATCATGTTTGGTTCAGAGACAGAGAGATGCCACAAACAGAAGTGTTTCATGAGGTAAGCAGTTAGAAATGTTCCTGAAATTTGGACAGAATGTATCCAGTCCTCCTGGGTCCTGCGACTGCTAGTAGCATTGCAATGCTTCATGCACTATGTAGGATCTTAACTGCATTTGCCTCAGAATGAGTTCTAATTCTGTTTTGGTTTAGCAGCATACAGGCAACAGCTAGATTATTCTTCAGCATACAACTCTGTTAGCTGGCTTATTTATGAGATTTACAGGCTTTTTAAATTAGCATTATGCTATAATTAAAAAAAACAAACAAACAAAAAAACCCCCTAGTATATCATAACAGATTAAACACACAATACTTAAGAGTTCCAGAAGGTAACCTATCATACCAAATGATGTGTTCCAGCCGCTGGGAAACCACATCAGGTGGCATACAGGAGTTATAATGTACCTTTCATATATCAATGTGGCTAATAACACAGCTTCTAACTACTATAATAAACTCCAGATCAGACAAAAAGAATCCAGCTTTATAAAATGCATTACAACAACATGACATTACTTGATGTTCTGAAATGTCTGCTGGTTTTAAGTTAACGCAACCTAGTTGCAAATCGCGAGACCCATTCGATGCATTTCCGTCTGCAGTAGAACTATGAGGCACTGTGTACAAACATTAAAACCTGGTCTAGACATGATTAACTGAAGTATGAGGTATTGTGAAACAGGAACCTTTTTTGGAATAGAGCAGTAATCACATTAAGTAAAAATTGATCACATAAAAAAAAATCTACCAAAAAAAAGTGATGTCAATAATATAATTTTCTATGAGAAAATTAAAACCTATAACATGGCAGTATATGACATTGTATAACAAAAAAAAAAAACCAAACTGATCCACAAAATAGCAGCAAAACACAATGACAAAGATACAGAAAAGCAATGTTAATTTTTTTTTTTCAAACCATGCTGGGAATTTATCCATAGCAGCTCAATAAAAAATGGAGCATCCACTCCTTTTCTTTTTTCTTTTTTTTTTTTTTCCTTTTTTTTTTGTCATTTTGTTGGGTTTTTGTTTTTTTACAATCAACACCTTAGCGGCAATTTTCTCACATACAGTTCACCATCACATTCTCCTCGAGCATCAACTTCAACAGCTATGTCCACGTCCCTTCAGCTACTTTCTAAAATATTAATAAAAAGATACATAGCCAAGATGTGCAAATTTTCTATTTGTAGCTAAATAAAAATAAAACAAAAGGGGCGCATATACTGGAATAAAAACCTTCTTTCAAGTACTCCAATTCTCATATCTCTTGACTACGGCATTTTGTTGCATGGTTAGACTGCTTTTGAACATGGATAGGAAGGGGCCAAGCAGACTGCTTTGTTTTGGGTTTGCCCTTTGAAGCATGTCCTTTCTTCTTTAATAAGCTCTGTTAAAACTGCAAGGTCAAGGGGAGAAAGATTCTTTTCTTTCAAAAACAAAAAGGGGCGATTGCATTAATTTACAAATCATACTGGCCTTAATGAACATCCTCTGCAATAAATATTCTTTTTTTTAGCCTTAACTATAAATTATATATTTTAGTGTTTAAAAACCTTCAGTTGTAAAACATCTAATGACAGTCCTTAAAACTGTGTGTCCTATATGTGAACCTTTAAGGCCCCCTTATTTTATAAAGATGAGTTGGCACCAAAGAATTCTAAACTTCAACTTTTCTATAGAAAAGGATAGGAAGATATCTCCTGGCAATTTTTGAATGCAATTTCTCTTACTGGAACACAACCTTCGGAAAAAAAAAATATCACCTCTCCTCTAACACCATAGTTAAATGCACTTGCTTTGCAATTCCAAGTTTGCGAACAAGCACTTATATATTTCCAAACCATTCCATTAAAAAAGAAAAAAATATTTCACACACAATAAAAGAATTTCCTATATCTAATGGACTGAAAGTGCTTTGAATGGAATGGTTTTAGAATATTACAAACAAACAACAACAAAATAAAAGACTGAACTGTGGATTGAACCTGACCATCATTAGGCTGAATATCTGTGAGGTCAGACCAGCATTTTTACACAGGTAACTACAAAAATAGGAAGATTACAAAAATAGAATATATTATGTCACTATTTCAGTTTCTCTTTATAATAGAGTACTGTATGAGTAGTACATTGGCCTTTTCCAACAATGCTAAGCTGGAACCCTACAAATGCCTTATGCACAGGCAATCCACAGGCACAAAAAAAAAGATTAACATACAATAATGCTGCATACTAACATATACTAACTTATGGGTTACGTTAACCATTTATAAGGTGAAGAGGAGGATAAAAAAACAGCCTAAGGAAATAAACATTTACAGATGAATTATAAAGTGACTAAATGCATAAGCAAGCAAGATACAGAAAAGCCTAGAACTGCGTTAAAGCTATGTTTTTTAAAGGAAAAAAGAGTATTTCATTTACTATCAGAGAAGAAAAAAAACACAACCCTCTTCTACTTTAAAAATGGTTGGCTGGTTTGTTTTATATGTAAGAAATCAAATCTAATACCTCCCCTGGAGACATTTTGCGTGTTAATGCCTATTTTTACAACATACAGACAAGAACACTTTAATATAAAAACTAGTTGATTATTATTGTATAAAATCCTCTATTTTTGTAGCGCAAACCCCTGTGGGTAATGCAAATACTATTTTTTTCTTTTTTTTTTTTTTTTAAGACAGTTTTTGGGGTATTTTTTGTTTATTTGTTTGTTTGAAGTCACAGATGGAAGGGAGACAGAGCAAGAAAAAATATAGCAAGACTGGTTTTCCCTTCTGGTATAAAAATGTCCTGGAGAAAAGGGTTTCTGGGGGGGAGATCCTGATGCTGATTCCTTCTCAGATGCCCCTTGTCTGCTTTTTCTGGCCAAGCAAACCCTTTTGAAGTCCTCTTAAATGTTCACGTCTCGCACATCAGTAGGTGTGCAGGAAAGGTCTGCTTCATCCTCTACAGTCTTTGTTTCTGAAGATACGTTGTGCTGCTGTGCCTGACGTAGACTGGATTCAAGGAGGGACTCAATCTGTTCTTGGCAGGCTCGTAAACAATCCTACAGAAGATTAAATGGAAGCAGAAAAAGATCCAGAGTCCTTTAGAAAAACAGTAAGATCACAGAACAAACACCATTTCTTGAAAAAGCAAGAGAAATATAACCAAGTTATCTGGGAAGGTAGCAGACTGAAAGGAGTCTGGGAAGAACAAGATTAGCAAAAGGATTGGACATGCTACCCCATTTTCTGCAGGATGCTAGCCTGGATCTTTACTTCATCAACTAACTCTTGCCCTCTCCTATTTAATGGCCTCGGTGAGCATCTCCATACATTCTTCTCTGCCCTTCTGTTGTTAGTCTCAACTACTGGTCTATAGCTGAATGTTTTGCACGCTCCTCTAGTGACGCATGTAGTAAGTAACCCAAGCAGGACTGTGCCTGCGCTGTTAACACAACAGTCCTGTAAAGGCCCATTCATAGTATCTTTTACCTCACTGGTTTTTATACCATTTGAAAAAACGAACATTCTGACTGGACAGCAGTGTGAATCAATCAAAATTAAATGAGTAGCACTGCAAAGACATGAAACTGACCTGGAGACAGAGTTAGGTCACAGAAACATTTTTGCAGTACAGTCTACTAGAAGTGATGGTCATAAACGGTGAATTTTCCAGGCTGACTTCTGGTAATACAAAGTTCTTAGCTAGAAGTGCTAAGGTATACATGTATTTAGATACACATGCCCACCAAAGATGCCTGCCAACTGCTGCTGTGTCCAGCAGTGGGCTGCTCAAGTTAGCAACCTGATTTCTAACTCAGGAAGCATCTGAACAGAAAAATGGCCTGGACTGTTTGACCCCAGCCTGAGGAGATTTACCAGAAGCATCACTAACACACCTTCCTAACCATGCATTACAAAGTGTTGTCAAGCTTTCAGTTTGCTACTGCATTCACCTTGAAATCTCAGCCTGGGTGAGATCCTCCCTTGCTTCACAAGCATTTTCTCTGAACAGAATGTACCGGCAGTCTTAATGAGTGTTCGGGAGGGTCGAAGGCCCTCGCCACTCACACAGACATCAGTGTGAATTAAAAGCATGAAGCACCAGGACAAGCACTATGGTGGGAAAAAGTAACTTCCCCCAGACATTAAATAATACCATGAGTATTTACACCTGATCCTACTTATCAATCCACAGCAGTTACAACTGGAAAAGGCCTGTTAGCTCTACCTGTCCCAACCTTCTGCAAGTTCTGGTTGCTTTCTTCAGAGCCGTGTAGGTCCATTGCAATGCCATGGAAATGGTGCCTTAAATAGGCAAAACAATCACAAGACGTTTTGCCAGAATGCCTTCAGCATGCTGTTTACTCGTATCTTTATAACAAACATCCTAAGCTTTTTCCCAACAAATTTATCTCTATGTATTAAGGACTTTCAAGTTTCCTTTCACGATTGCCTTTTCTGCTTTAACCTATGACTTGTGTTAGCCCTCGCAGTGAACCCAGTCTTCCATGATAAATTGCTGTCAAAAGTGTTAGGATGTGCATGACTGAGAATGAATGTTGTTTTCCTGAGAGGGTGACCTGCCTGCTGTTTTCTTTATCTCCCAGTTTCAATTCTGCCTTCATTCAGAGGCTTCTTGTGTGATCTACCAGCTTTTCACTGATTCCACTACCACAAGAATCTCCTCTGCCACCAATAAGGGCACATGGCATTTGGGGTAAAATAAGATTAGAAACCCAAGCGAACAATTCTCTGCCAAGTCCTTTCTGAGAGAGAGGGAGGTTAATCCTACCTCTAAGCAGATCAGACCATCCGTTACAGCTCACTGAAAACACATAACCTATGACCTTTTCTGGTTTAAACCCTAGTGTAATATTTCCTCTTGACAGAGATACACAGCGTTTTAAATGACAAAAAGAAACACCTCATATCCTAAAGTCATCATGCCTTTGGCTCCTACGTACCTCTGGCCTTCACAATAAGATCTCTATGAAGTCCTTTCACCCCTTCTCAAGGTATGACAGGTCAATCCTGACTGTAAGACTCCTCCTTGCATGTCCTGTACCACATACCTCAGTCACACTTGGAATTAGATGTTATAAGAATAGTACAGGAGTACAGGTTTAGATATTCTGGGGTTTACAGATCAAGGCACTTTGGAGGGTAATTCTGTTTTAACAAGGTGGCATGTTCAGCATTCCAAATCAAAAGCCAATTTGTATTTTCAGAGCAACACATACCCTTGTAGGCTTTTTTTTGGAGGGGAAAGGGGCATGGATTGTTTGGTGGGGGTTTTGTGCTTGGTTGGATTTGGTTTTTTAATCTTAACCATTTGTATATAACATGTTTGAGCTCTGAAAACTAAAACCATTCAAAAGCATTTCTGGAAATTATTCTCCCTCTGGATTCCAGTTGTGGATAATTACTCAAGACTGTGTAACTTAAAGGTATTTTTTTACCACCTTTTTGTTTTTTTGCTCTGAGATTCTCAGAGTACAGCATGTTGTATTTTTTTAAAACATAATCTCTACAATTTATTATAAAGAGACTATGTTTTAAGCTACAGTTGAATGAACAGTAATTATTTTATGTTTTAGGCATTTCTGTTCATTTCTTATTCAGATGACTAGATGATCTTATGGTCCTTTCCAACCCTAACCATTCTGTGATTCTATGATGAATAGTTTGTCTACAGGAATGTATTAGAGCTAGCAAAAATAGCAGAAAAATAAAAAATTCTCTGTGAACAACTTCACCAAAGCTTTTTTGCATTCTCAGTACTTCTGAACACTGAAAAGCGAAGCCAAACCTTGTGCATTACTCTGATAACTTCTCCCAACAACTTTTCTGCTTCGCTACCCAAATTCTCAATGCCCACAGTTTGTTCAAGGTCATAAACCCTTCCTGGATTAATTAAGCTCCTCTGTGAAAAATAAAAAGACTTACTAGCTTAACTGATGTGGTCAGATACCTTTAGCACACACAGAAGCCATGATCAGACTCCAGGGCCAGATAGTAAAGGAAACAAACAACAAAAAAGGAGCTGCTTGGGAATCCTTTGTTACTCCCTGACCCGCTCTGGAAACAAGCACATGGTTGAAGGTGCCTCTGAGCAGGGGCAGGCAGGAGATGAATTCCAGTGTACTAACAGACATCATGGAAACCCAGTCTAATCTAGTTTAGCAAATTTCTGGCCTGGAAATGAATGTCAGGTAAAATTCAATCTCTTTGGATGATGGGGTCAAGAACAGAATGATGGAAGACAGCCCAAGACTTCTAATTGTGATTATCTGACTTCTGATTATCCCTGATCAAAGGCAAAATGGGAAACTGAACTCCTACCAACATAAACATGAACCATAAAGGAATTCCAATCAGGTGATACTAATTTTACTTTAGATTCTGCTGTCTTTGAAACTAAAGGTAAAAAAAGTGTAATTTTATAACCTGAAATGCAACAGACCAGCTGCTCTAGCTAACAGATAATCAGAGAGAATGTTAGCCATCTTATAATGTATGCTTTTAATATTTCAAGACAATTCAGTATAAAGCCTCTTCGTTTGCACAAGGAGAACCATCACAATGGAGTAACAAACTTCATCTACATGCTAGTGAAGATAATGGGAATAGCATTTGAAACCATGGATTACACAGGCACATCTTACGGAAAATTCTCTATTCGGCAAGTCATGGTGTGTATGAAACCATGCAGATTTCTGTATTCAAAGCCAATGTTAGTCAAAGAAGCTGCTCCCTTAT
Organism: Psittacus erithacus; assembly: GCA_009867235.2. Classification (NCBI taxonomy): domain Eukaryota; kingdom Metazoa; phylum Chordata; class Aves; order Psittaciformes; family Psittacidae; genus Psittacus; species Psittacus erithacus. Next base: position 14,209 of record WYDI02006769.1, read on the forward strand.
TCAGTTACAAGCAGTGATACATACATATCATTTAATGATTCTTATTTTCTGTAGCAGTCTATAAAATCACTTCTAACTCCAACTGCTCTAACACATTTAGCAATGAAAGATGGAGGGGAGTTACTTTTCATGCTGTTAACTCTTAAGTTCAGGTTATACACATTGTGGCCTTGCAATGACTGGACAATAAAAAAAAAAAGGAAAAAAAAAAGAAAAAATAATTCTCCTTTCCTACTAAAAATACTTCATTTTCTTTTAAAAGAGCTCTGTCATCAACTAAGTCAATAAGGACATGCTGTTTTTCTCTGAGATGTGAGAGAATCTACTTCAAAGCTCTGTATCAGGAATGATTAAATAAAGTTACTTGAACTGATACTGTCAGGACAGATAGTGAGCTTAGCATTTTTCCTCAGTACCCGCTTCAGGTATCTGGCACTGGATAGTAGCCAACCATACACTGAAATATCTACAAACTGACTAGAAGCATTATGTATTACACATGTAATACCAAACAGAGCAGCATTTTATTGCAACATTTGCAGTTCTTGTGGTATTTAACATTTCAGCACTGCATCCATATTACTTTAGCTGCAGTAAGACAAATGACAAAAATAACACCCTCAATACGGAGGCACTGTTAAGGTGATCAAAATAATATGCTGAGAAATCATGTTTGTCAGCAACTGTTCCACACTTTCTATCAAAAGTTAAATACTCTTGTGTGAGTCATTAATTATGACTCATCTTTCCAGAAATCACTCAATCCTGTCAACGGAGTCCAGTTATACAAACCTAATTTTGCAGTTCTCTATGCATTTACAGTTCTCTATGCATTTAGATTATTAACTTGTAAAATAATTGAAGAGCATCTCAAAGATTCTGCTGCTAACCACAGACTTGTCTTTATTTTGACTCATTGTCCAGTGCTTGGGAGACCTCACAAGAACCTTTTTAAAGCATCTATTTATTGGTCTTCTGCATTGTTACAAAACAAAGCTCAACTCTGCCCCAACTTCACACACCATTATGACATGGATCATTGACTTTAGGTCTTTCTTGTAGGCTCCCTTCCTGGCCTATTCACTCATGAAAGGTTTATTGCTCACTAGTTACTGATGTGCATCTCCTGGAAGCTGCAGGGCAAAATGAGAGTCCTGTGAGGACCATCTACCTTGTCAGAAAGTCCTGGGACAAGCATTTTTTTCGAAAAAGGAATTCAATGCCAGCTACTGTGCGGGTCTAGCACGTAATAAACCAAATTAAATCATTAGAACTCTTTCAAGGAGGGCTTTTTCACACCACTTGGCACAATAAATGGCCTCAAGAATTGTTGAAGATAAGGTCAGAGATACCTCGAGGTCTCACTATTTTTTGTGGTCTTGCTTTCAAAGTTTTGTTTTACACAGACTCCTGGTTTAATTACCTGCAACCAAACCCAGCCTCTGCAATGTCCTAAATGGACACACAGTTTTTCCTTTGCTTCCTTCTTTACACCTCTCTTTACAAACATCTGAACTGGATGTGGCAGTCCTATCAGTGAACTGCAGCAGCATAATCACAGATTATTAATGGCTATAAATGACAGCCAAATAACTAGGATGGACATGAGAGAACATGTTCAACAATCCCTAGTCTGAGGTTTGACTTTGATCAAGATTTATGTCAGATCAGCTACTATATTAATTCTTAAACTCTAAGGCAGGAGATCAACCGAGAGAAAGAATTACTTACCGGATCACATTTGATAACTTGTGATAGGAAGTGTGTGAGGCATTGATAGGAGAGGAAAGTGTTAGTGTTCCCCAGATGCAGGCCTTGCACAGCTGCTACAACACTGCCAGCTGCGATCATAGAAGGTGGGTTTGAAATAAATTTAATATCTGTATAAAGAAAGGAGAGAAAAAAAAAAAAAAAAGACTGAAATGATTGCTTTAGAAGCCTGCCTGTACACATACACCCTGCTACCAGCAGGGCTTCAGCTGCCAAGTATTGCATCCAAGAAGGTAGGGAAAACTAGGAGCAGAAAGGTGCCTCCCACTCTAAACTGTTACAGGTCCAAACCTGTAAACACTTATCCACAGCAGCAACCATACTTCAGCGAATAGCCCTTCCTAGCACTGCGACTGGGAGGCCATTCATCACTCTGAGGGACTTTTATCATAAGCAGGGCCCCTGTTCTTCAAATGTTAAAATACTTTGCTCATGTGAATAATGCCACTACTGTCACTGGCACTAGACATCCAAGAAAACCTGTTTGCATTGTGCGTGATGGGATCCTAGGTGAACGCTAATAATAAGTGCTCAGGCCTTTTAAAGCAGAAACCTTTGCACTGACAGTCAAAGGAATATAGCTTTAATGAACAACATCCACAAAAAAGAAAGGAAGAGAAAGACCGCTTAACCCTGTCAGGAGGCAGATAATCCATATTTAAATTAAGGTTTCATCTTCAAAGTGCTTTGTCTCAAGCTAGTCTCGTCAGTGGTTGCCATCCATCCTGGCAACAGGGATTTAATGTAAATGTGGCATAACTAAGTGATGGGGGTCCCAAGAATTGGCGGACAATCAATTACATTCTGATGTGACACCATGCTGACAAGAGGCTGGGCCCCCTTCCAGACTGCATTGCTGTAGGTCTCTCCACAAAGCCACTCCCATGATTCCTTAAGGGGCTATCTCTGCCATTTAGCATGTTTTTCATTTGGGTTTTTGTTTTGCTTTGTTGGTTTGATGTTGTGTTGGTTTTTTTTTTTTAAATAAGAATAATTCACATTTTAATGCCAAGACTCTTTCTGATGAACATGAGTGCATTTGATTCAGGGCAGTGTACACCTTGGAGGAGAATCAGAAACAAAGGAAGCAAGTGGTACAAGTAAACGTCTAATTTTGTGAGGAAGAAAAGGAAATGCCGCATTGTACACCAGAACCTGAGACACATTCCTTCAGCTTTTATCAGGATACAGCTTCCTCTGGGTTGAAAAAATATAAACTGTCTGTCAAACCCTTGAATGAAATCAAAGGAGCAGACAGCTTAGAGGACTCAGTGGAAGAGTTTAAGTATTAAATCATGCATCTCCTTTATTATGATAAAATAACTTTTGTGTAAATGTTTTACCAGTGAAACTAAAGACTTTGGGACTCTGTGAAAGTCCCCTTTCTGAATCTATTCAGATACCTCTGACACTCCATTGTAGCCCTGACCAATAACTACCTTCAAAGGGGCATTTTACCCCGCACACTGCAAACCTTCAAAATTAAACCGGTATGATAAATTGTTGCCAAACTTATGAGATGCCCTGCCAGCAGAAAGGCAAACTTGATCTGAAATAGCCTCATTTATACTTGAAATGAATTTAATTTATCCCCTTTTCCTAATCTGTCCTTTGCTGGGCAGGTACAAATAAGTAGACCCATCATCTAGCAAGCTTCTGTCACAAATCTAAATAGTCCAGACTACTTGCTGACACTACACACATTGCAAAGCCAGTCCCCTCACTGAAATGCAATACACAGTTGCAGGTAGGCCTCAGACATAAGGGATTTCAGTAGGCAAGCATGAATTCCGCTAAGCTTGGGCTGCTCATACGGATGGTAGGGTGGAGTGTGTTCGCGACACTTACTTAGTGAGCTCCACAAACAGAACATGACCAAAATGTGTCGGTTTAGTAAGTCAGTCCTGACAGGATCCTGTTTGGGATTAATATTTGCATCCTTCTTTAAAATGAAGCCGTAAACAAGAACATGAATTCACAGTCACACCCTCATTCTTTCCAAGGTGGAAAAGTGATAATGAAGTTTAAATGACCAGTTTGTGTCTGTCCCTATAACCACTCCAGACAAGCAGCATGGACTGCCTTTTTGTTGCAACTCAACAAGGAATTATTTGTGGCAGAGGCCACTAATTTCAGCATATTAATCAGGGGGCCCCTCTTGCCTGTAATTGGATGCCCCCAAGTGAAGAGTGTGGCATCATTGTCAGCCTTCATCGCCTCATCTTGCGCTATTGAGCGCTCAGGAACAAGGGGGCTTCGGTGAGATGAATTAGACCTGACACAGCCACAATGGGGTAGGGGGCCCCATCAATTGAAGCACACATCCCCAGTAGCCTATCTGAGACTTCATCCAAAAAGAATAAACAACTTCAGCGTTGTTAAAAAGAGAGAGAGGGAGAGAGAGAGGAGGGGGAGGAGAGAGAAGAATGCCAGCCACCCTGAAGGGAGGACAAAGCAGGCATATAGGCGCTGCAGCGCTTTAAAAAAAATTCCTAACAAGGCGAGTCACCCCTTCTCCTTTTTAAATGGAGCAGCAATTCCATCCGTCTGGAGAGCTGGGGGCTATGAATGAAAATCTTTTGATTGAGGCAAATCAAAACTGCGAACATAAATCACTTGCTGCAGGATGCAACAGGTTCCAACTGGTCACATACCTTGAGACTTCCAATTTTATTAAGGCTGGAGAATAGGGGAATTGTAACATGTTTGTTTCAAAGTGGGGATATTTCTTTCTCCATCCCAGAGGAGGAAAACAACAACAATAATAACAGCAATAATAGTAGTATAAAAGGAACCTAGTCTGTTTTGATAACCAGAGGAACAATGAAATCCTGAAGCTCCAATATTTGTTGCTATTCATTGTTATGCTTGTATAGAGCTGCAGTTCTCCCTCAGCACTGGTCTTAACTTGGGCCAAAAGAGGCCTGCTTCCTTTTGAGCTCTCCCTGCCTTGCTCGGCCATGCCAAAGCCCCATTCATTAAGCTCAATTATGTGTTAACTTCAAACAACCCCTGGTAATTTTTTTTTTCTTCTTCTTCCCTTTGCTTTTTCGCCTGAACCTACCACAGCACAAAGACATCCTTTGGTGAAAATGGAATTTTTTTCTTTTTTTTTTTTTTTTTTTTTTCCACAACTAAACCGAATCAAATCCACTTCTACCAGCCAGACAACTGAAGAGGGAGCTTAGAAGGAATTCCCGTTTAACTTCACCTTGCAGCGTAACCTTCTCTTTCTGGAGCAAACACATACGCACATCTAGCAACACTTCCATAGCCTTCACCTTGTGAAGCCAACTTTCATTTTCTAAGCAAGCATTATTTTGCGAGCTCTTCTTAGGAGACCCTCTGATTTACAGCAGAGGACACAGGCTGAAAAAGTATATACTGTACGTGCCCCTTTAGGCCACTTAAGCGAGTGTCTGTGTTTCCAGTGGACTTTGGATCGGGCCCCACAGCATCCAGGCAGTTTGCAGTCCATCTAGGTTCATTTTGGCAAGGGGAAACACAACACAACCCAGTAACAGGCAAAGCAAAGTCCAGGTGCTACTTAAGCCACATGTGATCTTCACTAGCCAACAAAGAAGCCATGAGGAAAGCAGAAGGCACAAGAAAATCCTGACATCCAGAAAGGACAATAAAAACGCAGAGTCTAGTGGCAGCCTTCCTAAATGCTTTTTCCCCAGGCAATACCCCAGCTTCCGTAGGGAAATGAAGAGGGCCCCAGTTCTGGTGAGCTCAGCACTGTGGGGCTGTTTAAGAAGCTAAGTAAAACTCCCAGAACATGGTTCTCATTTACTGATCCATTCTCCAGCTGTGGTGTGTAGCAGTGTTAAATAAAGGCTCTGGATGTGCTTCCTAAAAGAAACATAACAACACCGACAGTAGATCAAAGTACTGGACTCTTAGCAAGTCTCCAACCTTTGAACTACTCGTTTTAATCCCTGTCATTGCCAGCAGAACAACCTAGGTTAAACATCCCCATATCCAAAGGGGAGTCTGGGTAGCTGCTCTTTTTAGCTAGCAGCAGAGGAAGCTTTGGGTGGGATCTGGTAGAGAGTTACGTCTGATATTCCCAAAAGGCCGTTGCTGTTAGTGTGAAGCTGTCTGAAGGCTGTGGTGCTTCCAACACCAAGTATTATTCCAAGCAATCTTAACTTACAGACTGCCCGCTGGGCTAGTGTTAGGCCCAAGATGAAGAGCAATGCCAGTGTTTTATGTATTTCTCTTTTATGACTCGATCGTTCTATCTTTAGGCCTTGCAGTAGAGCTGATTCTGTGCAATAAAAACGTTTCTTCTGAGCGCCTGCAATCTTTCTTCCATCTTTTTATATACCAAATGCACCTCTGGAAAATAAAACTATGCAACATTAAGCCATGCCATCACACAGGCCCCACCGAGGTTTTCAAGTGTGGATACCTCCCTACTCAGCATCTCTGGAGGCCTGCACATGGCTTCAGTGCAGCATGTGGTCAGCGGGGTGCAAATGGCAGTGGCTCGGTGCTATGCCAGCAAAGCCTTAGTGTGCTGCATGGCCTTCCTCCAACCCACCAGCCACCAAGGAGGACAGGAGAGCCAACAGGCAGCTTGAAGAGGGAAGTTTTAACCCCCTCACGCAGAGCTATTCACGAGTATAAAATCTCCCTCTGCTTTTAAAACTTCATCTTAAGAATAAACCTAGGTGGACAGGGATTCCCCATGCAGCTCCCACATACATCCCAGTGTACAGAAGCGAAGGAATCCCACCACAACTCCACAGCTAAGCCACAAAGAGGTGGGGGACTCCTCCTGCCTCGATAGCAACATGCACTCTGCTCAGAAGCAAAATATCTTCTCCAAAGCAAACTTACCTCTGCAAAGTAATCCACGTTCTACAAGCAAAGGGCAATAACCAGGGCTTAAACTACCTCCCCACATCTCACTTCAGGTCACAGCTACGGGAAGCTGTACAAACCAGGGGGTAGGGTGCATGTTGGGGAAAGCAACACAGTTTGCGTAACTTGCAGGGCTCATACCTGTAGCGCACAGAGCCACAAAAGTCTGAGCATGTTTACGGATGATCTGCTTGGTGTCCTCTGCCAGAGGCATTTTAGTAAGGAAATGTTCAATGAAATCGTGGGGGGTCATTGCAGCCAGATTCCATTTCAGCTTATTCACCAGAAGCAGCTCCATTTGCTGCAAAGACAAGAAGAAGGGATGAGGGGAGGAAGAAGAGGAAGGAGAAGAGGGGAAAACGTGGTTAGGTCTGCTCACATGCACCCAGCCGGGCACTACTCGCGGCTGGGCCCCGGCTCTCAGTCGAGCCCGCTTCCCCGGCGGCGGGGAGGCAGTGGAATGGGAGGGGTACGGCAGAACTACGGCGGGACTGAGGGGAACCCATTGTGGGGAACCCCTGCTCGGGCAGGGGGCGCAGGCGCTGGGGGGAGGGCACCGGGATGCTCCTGCCACTGCGCCACCGCAGGGCCGCCAGGGGGCACCCGCGCTCCGTCAAGCAGAGGCCGTCCGGGGCCGCGGCCGGGGAGCACCGGGACCGTCCCGATCCACGTCCCGATCCTGGGCCTCATCCACATCCCGGGCCTGGCCCCGCGCCCCTTACGGGGCTACGGCTTCCGAGGCCGCAGGGAGCGGCTCCCGCCCGCCGGCGGCAGCCCCGTTGCAGGAAGACCGCCCTCCCCGGGGGCAGGGGGTTCCCAATCGGCGAGTTCGATTTTGATTTTTTTTAGTTCGATTTTGGGGTTTTTTTACGTGGTTTTGTTTATTTATTTTTTTTTTCCCTTTCCTGAGATGATTAAACGTGAAATTACCAGTAATTCGTCGGGCCTGATGGAGTTATCTGTATAAATGCACAGTTTTTCCGCGGTCAGAGGAATAGTTTCCTTCATTTTTGAAGCCACAAACATGCAGGTAGCTCCGAGCAATTGCAACCGACTTTTCTTGAGGGGTTCAAACGACAAAAATCTGTCCAAGTAATTCATAGCCAAGGGGAAAACTTCTTCTTCGCACTTCTGCTCCTCACAAACCTGGAAGGACAGAGAGAAATCGTTTAGGAATAATTTAATAGAAGCGAAGCAGGCTTCCCCCTCCCCTCAACTCCCAGGCTTTGCAGGGCAAGGTTGAAGGAGACTAGGGAGGAAATGCAGCTGGGGGGAAACGGGTAACGAAGAGGAAAACAGAGGCACCAAAAAAAATAAAAGTCATGAGTGACAAAGTGGGGAGAAATGCGGCGTTAGAAAAACGCAGGAGATTCGTGGTACTAAAAAAGGGAGGGGGGGGTGTCGAAGAGGGGAAGGTCTGTACCCATCTTTCCAGCCCCCAGCACCCAGTTTGAAAAAGGGAAGAAAAAGCGGAGGAAAACGCGACCCTCCGCTCCTGGGAATGGGGTGCAGAGCCGGGCCTTGCTCCCCAGGATTGACTTATTTCGCTTTTGTCATCTGCTTTGCCGTTGTGCTGCCGATTTCCCCCCCGTCTCCGGTCGAGACACAAAGGTGGCGTCCAGCCTCATTTCCCCAGACGTCATCTTTTCAAAAAATATTTAAAAATATTTAAAAAATAATTCGAGCTCTCGAAAAAGCTGAAAATGAAGCGGCGGGGGTCCTTTACCGAGCCCCGGGGACGGGGTGCTGCTGGGGGGCTCCACGAAGCCCCCACGAAGTGAAACCCACCGCCTCCCTCCCTCGCCCTGCAGCACACCCGGGCGCGACATTTCCCAGCGCAGAGGCAGGGTGCTGCTCCTTCAAAAATTAATTAAAAATAGATCCCGGGCTCGCAGAGCTTCCGAAAAGGCATGAAAATGTACCCCAGCTCCTAGTGCTCCGGAAGGGACACCCCCCGGGGGCCTCGCACCATGGGACGGGGTCCTTTCCAACTCGCTTTTCCCAGCGACCCTGCAGCCCGGACGCCGCGGCACAAGCGTGTCTTTGAGGGGTGACTGTAGCTTCACAGCCGCTCTTCGTGCTGAACAAAGAAACTTTCATCCTGCAGCTCCCCCCAAAGCACCGCCGGAGCCCCTCCGATCGGTGCCGGTGCCCACAGCCCCAGCAGGGTCCCCTGGCCCCGCTGCCCCCCGCGGCTCCCACCCTCGGCTCGGTCTCCCCCGGGACTTTCTTCGGGGTGAGGGTTGGGTTTTTGGGTTTTTTTGATTAATAAACACTTTTGCTTTGCAAATAAAAGAACAAAGATGGCGCATAATACTGGCACGGGCAGCCGCTTGCATACGTGTACAAGGATATTAATTTAGAATAAAATATATATATCCCCCCCCCAATAAAAGGAGCTGGCAAAAGTTCCCCCGGGGGCACCAGGGCCTGGGGTGCCGCAGGCCCGGCCGCTCCCCGAGATCCCCCACGCCGGGACTGCCTTGCCCCGACGGCTGGAAAAGGTCCCAGCGCACCCCCGACGCTCGGCCCGGTGTAGCGTGGAGCTGGTGGGGACGTCCACCGCCACTCCGCGGCAGGGATAAAGAACCGGCAATAGCGGCGGCTCCGAAGCCGGGGAACTAATCTGGGAGGGGGGGATAATGGTTATGGGGGTGAAGGCAAGGAGATGGGTGAGCAGCTCTCCGGTTTAATTCATCTGGGTGCCGAAGCTTGCAAAGGGAAATCCCCGCAAGATACAAACCTCCAACATCCAAGTGGCAACTATTTTCCTCATATATGGCAAGATTTCTTTCTGCACGCACTTGAAGTAGGAGACGGAGGGCGAGCAGGTCTCCTCCGCCTTCAGCATCGTCTGCAGCACCCTGTCATTGAGGAGGTTGGCATCGTGGTAGGCTCGTCGGATGGTCTCCACCTCGCAGCACAGCAGCTGATGTTCCATGGCCGCCTCCGTCGTCCCGAGTCAGCTCTCTGCAGCAGGGCTGAGGCAGGCGCTCCTCGCTCGCTCTTCTCTTCCCCTTCCAGGAGTTCCCTTGGATGCTGCTTCTGCTACTGCCGCTACAGCCCTCTGGAGGCTGCAAAACTTTCTAACTTCCAACAAAACTCTCCAGTATGGTCCCCGTGACGTTACTGTTGTTAAGCAGAGATCAAAGCACGGGAGAGAATGAGAAAGAGAGAGAGCCAAAAGCAAGGGGCAGAACCCTAAAGCCATCCCATAGGCTTCAAGTCCTCCCCCTTTGCTTTGCTTATAACGAGCAAGGTTCGATGCAAATGAGGCGAGGGCTTGCTCGCTTCAAGGGCTAGGGAGAGGTGGGGGAAACCCGAATTGTCTCTTTAGTGTATCATGTATAACGTTAAAACCGGAGTGGGTTCTGCAGCGGGAGCCAGATGATGAATGGGGCCAGGCCACACACAGGCACGCGGGGATGTGGATACAAGGAGACCTACTTAGGATATTACTGAGGGCACCAGGCAGGGGGAGCCGGGCAGCACCCTGTCCCTTATAGCCTATTATTATTATATTTATTATTGTTACTGACACGTACCTGCACGCTTCTAGCCTTAACTCCCAGCCTTAGCAGTTGATCCCAAGGGAAAAAGCTTGCTCCCATTTCCTCAGCCCCTATTTTTTCCCAGCCTGGATGGTTTTGCTACATGCCAGAATTGTAAAGGAATTATTGGGGTCTCCCACTTCCCATCATTTTCTTATCTTCCTTATTTTTTAAAAGCCTTTCCTTTCACTTTAAAGGTTTTATCCTGCAGATGGGGTACACACAGAGGTGGCAGGGGATGGGGCACCAGCTGATCCCAGCAGGCCACACACAGCACCCAGCCCCTACCACTGCTCAGAGAAAAGACCCCAGCAGAGCAGCAAAACGGTGGCCAGAGCTTCCTCCAGCCCCTGAAGGGAGATGAACCAGGGACGCAAAGAGGGAAGGAGGTGCCAGCAGCCACTGGAGCCTGTTGGGGCCTCATCCAACAGCGCATCCACGCGTGACATGCAACAGCAGCACCCCGCCTTAAATAACTCCTGTTCCCTGCCAGAGCTGCGCATACCTGGAAACACTTTGCTTTGGTTTGTTTCCAGCAAAACAATGAGTCTCTTCTGAATTCGTTACTTTCCAAGGATCTGACAGGGGCCTGTGGGGGGATACTGGAGGTGAAGCCAATGCATCACAGCATGGGAGAAACAACACGTCCTGCACTGAGGTGGAAGGCCACAGCCTGGAGTATGCGCTGCCAGCCTGCCCCTCCAGACCCAAGCACTTGGCTTCACCTTGGCATCTGTGCTTCAGCATCATGTGGGCACTCACAGCAGCATCGGAAGTGTCTCCTGGACGGGGAGGCTGTGACATGCCATGGTGGACATGCCATGGAGTCATCATAGTCACAGAATGGTTTGGGTTGGAAGGGACCTTAAAGCTTATCCAGTTCCAACTCCCTGCCTGTGGCAGGGACACCTTCCATTAGACCAGGTTGCTCCAAGCCCTTCCAACCTGGCCTTGAACACTTCCAGCATCTCTCCTGTGTGACCTGTGGGGAAAGCAATGCCAAAGGGATCACAGTTGTGTGTCCACATAATTTCCTTGTGTGAGATACATGCCCATCTCTCCTAGTTTACCCACTCACTTGATCATCTGTCTCCATTTTGTCTTCCTCTGTCAAGAGGACATCACAGGCCCAAGGATCTCGGTTGCCCTCATGCAAATCTGGACAGTTTCTCCATCCCCTGCCTGCGTCCCTCTGCTTGACACACAAGGACACACACTGCTGGCCTCACAACTTCAGCTGGCCAGGGAGGTTTTAATTTTTAATGAAGAAACACACCACAACCCTGCTGTCCCGGCCTTTGGCCAGACCAGGAATCTTGTTTAATGGACTCCTCCGAATTGACCCCCAGCACCTCTCTGAGGAGCAGCTGGTTCGGGGGTACCAGTCCCACTCCACTGCATGATGACAGCATTGTCTTCCAAGGTGTGCCCCCCGCCACGTTGCCGAGCTGACCGGGCACACCAGGCGTTCGGAATCCCCTCTCCCAGCCCCCCAGAGTATCCTCGCCCTCCCGGTTGGGGTGGGCTCGGCCGCGGGTCCCCTCCAGCAGGAGGCCGGCGTTTCATTCATAAAGACCCCCGGCGTCGCGCTGGGGAGCACCGGGCGGTGCCGGCGGCGGGGAGCGGCGCTGGCCCGGGGAGCCCCCGGCGGGCGGCAGGGGCGGCGCGGCTGCAGGAAGCGGCCTTTCGCGGGAGCCAATGGCGGCGCCGGGCTGTTACCAGGCGGATCGGGCAGATCTCGGCGCAGGGCTCGCCCGGTCCCACTGACACACAAGGGGACTGGCCATAACCGCCGCAGCCCTTGGGCCGGCCACGAGCTTGCCGCGGTGGCGGCCCCGCACCTGCCCGGCCCGCTGGGTCCCCTGCCTGAGCCGCCCGTTACCGGCTCAGCACTCTGGGGTGCTTGCCCTGCTTCCCTCCCCCCCCACCCCCCGGGTATTTCCTGACCGGCGGGCCGCGTGGCCCCCCCCCCCCCCCCGCCGGCCCTGCTCCCCGGGGGGG
>WYDI02006769.1:26502-47573 GCA_009867235.2 Psittacus erithacus
GTGCTTGCCCTGCTTCCCTCCCGCCCGCCCCACGGGTAATTGCTGAACGGGCGTGCCGCGTGCCGCCTCCCGCCTCGCTGCCGGCCGCGCTCCCGGGGGCGAGCTGCAGCAGCCACCGCCGCTCTGGCCCCGGAGGCTTCCGATAGCGCTTCCTTCCTGCCTGCCCTCCGCTCCGCTCCCCGCGGCGCCCGCTACCGGCCTCTTCTCATGACGTCATCCCGCATCCCCGGGCGCGCGCGGCACCCTCCGCGGGAGCGCGCATTCCTCGCGTGCCGCCTCCGCCCGGCAGCGGTAATGTTACGAAGAGCCGCGCAACGACGAGCAGCCATGAGCTTGCGTGTGCCCAGGCAGCCGGGAAAGCCAACGGCATCCTGGCCTCTGTTAGCACCAGTGTGGCCAGTTGGACCAGGGCAGTGATTGTTCCCCTGTACAGGGCACTGGTGAAGCCGCATCTCTAATCCTGTGTTCAGTTCTGGGCCCCTTACTACAAGACAGACATTGAGGTGCTGGAGCTGCGCCAGAGAAGGGAAACGGAGCTGGTGAAGGGCCTGGAGCACAAGTGTGATGAGAAATGGCTGAGGGAACTGGGGAGTTTAGTCTGGAGAAGAGAAGGCTCAGAGGGGACCTTCTCACTCTCTACAACTACCTGAAAGGAGCACGGAGCCAGGAGTTGGCTGGTCTCTGCTCCCAAGGAACAAGTGGCAGGACAAGAGGAAACGGCCTCAAGCTGCACCAGGAGAGGTTTACACAAGATATTAGGAAAGATTTCTTCCCCAAGAGGGTGTTCAGGCATTGGAACAGGCTGCCCAGGGCAGTGGTGGAGTCACTGTCCCTGGAAGTGTTCACAAACTGTGCAGATGAGGCCCTTAGTGCCATGGTTTAGTGATGTCATTGGCAGTGCTGGGGATTGGTTGGACTTGATGATCTTAAAGGTCTTTTCCAACCCAAATGATTCTATGATCTTGCACGAATGACTGGGGTTGAGAGGAGCAGTGGCCTGCTAATGAGGTGTGAGGTGCCATGGCAGGGCAGAAATAGTGAGGATATGAGAGCCTAGCTGAGGAGAATAACTGTGGTGGTGTGGTCTCCATCATGTGTTCCCCTTGGGCCTGAATGGGTCTGGAGAGTTCTCAAGGCTTCCTCCCTTGGGTAAATGACTGATGATGGATAAACAGCTCTACAGTGCTGCTGGAGAAGTGGGTCCACGTAGAGGAGTGTCGGGGCTGTGGGGCAGTGCCCTGGTTTCCTGACAGTGCTGACCATGACAGCAGACAAAATAGTATCTGCCATGTGGGCCCTGTGTGCAGCTGCCATTTTGCCTGTACAGGGAGGGAGGTGAAGGAGCAGAGCTCAGGGAGGATTTCCAGGGAGTTGGGAACATAACTACAGAGGGGCAGAGGTGTGAGCTTGGGTGGTATGAAGGGGGGATAAGCCTGTTGCAGAGCCAGGGCAGGCTGGCTGGGGTGTCCTGCAGTGACAAGGTATCGCTGTGGGACAGGACAGGCAGGGACAGACTGCAGCCACCTTCCTGACCTGATGGACATTAGCCCCTGTTGAGCCTTGACAGTGGAGGTAAGAAAGTGGAGGTAAGAAAGTGGAGAATGGAGGCAAATAGGCTAAGGGCAGGGGAAGAAAACGGAAGGAAGCAAGGGCTAGTTTTGTTTCTTTCTTTATCAAGGGAATCCTCATGTTCAGCCATGCTAGAAACAAGCTGGTGGAAGGGGAGGGCACCAAAGGAAGCCTGGCAGACAGTATGAAGGTGAATAGCCAATGTCTTTATGCACCAGAATTCTCAAAATGAAAATGTTTCAGTGGAAGATATTTTGATTTTAAAACCAGCAGCTACAGTTTCTGTTTTGCTATGCACTGTTAACCCAGAAGCCTTTGTTGACAATATGGTTTGGTAATATATAAAACATGAAAATGAGCAACGTAGACACTGGTGTTTGATAGAGATCTGTGAGCTATGAAAAAGCACATTTACAAGGTAGAAAAGGAACATTTTTTCCATTTCCCAAACTGACACTTCCTCTTCATAGTATTGCAAGGTGAGTTAAAGGCACATTAGAAGTTCGTCCCTGAATTAGCTATTGATAGTAGTTTCTGAAGCACGGTGTTAACTATTTTTCATCTCTCTCTTCACCAGTGTTGTAAACCAAACAACATAGGGAGATGTTTTGTGGTGACTTATAGGTTCAGTTCTGCTCCTACTGAAGTCAGCAGCCGTCGATGAGGCAGATAGCTGATGTGCTTGGGGCCAGTGAATAGAGAGTTTACTGGAAGGATCCCTACACTGGTTATTCCTTAGTGTCAAAGCCCTAATCAAATTTTATGGAGTACCTTGCGTAAATCCTGTGCCAGTAAATCAGTATGTATGGCATGCGCTGCAGAAAAGCTATTTCAGGAATGTCTTGAGTGTCATCTTCTTCCATTTCGTTTATCTCCCTCTGCTAGCATTACTAGTCATGATCCAGGCTATCAGTTAAGCTGGGCTGGTGGGGTAGCTTGATCGGGCAAATTCGCTTCCTGGCTAAACTCACTGGCTCCAGAGAGAGGTAGCTGCTGAGATCAACATGTGTCCCTGTGCTCTTTTCTGTGTAGTAAAAAGCTGTGATGATAGAAGCATATTTTGGGACTCTATGGTCCAAATACAAATAAGAATTGGGCATGTTTTTGGTTACCATCTCCACCACCTGTTCTTTAGCTCTCCCAGACCCAGATCTGAGTTTATCCAGCCACACACTGGTTTTAGTCCACTGCCTTCTTCACTCTTTCTCTACCTGTTTCAAAATGGTAAATCTTCTCATTGCATCTTTCTAACATGCTCCCAAGGTCAAGCAATACAAATAACTCTGAGGCCAGATTTTTGAGGGTGCTCAGTGCTTCTTAAGTCTAGTTTAAGCCGGTGGCAGTTCTAGGGGTCATTCCTTCAGTAAATCAGGTGCTTGGCTACCCTGTGATCTCCTTGCTTTCTTCAGGATCTCAGTTCTTGATATGTTAACTTGCGACAGAGAAAGCTTTCAAAATCAATGTCCTCTCGACATCTGACACCCACCTAAATTGTTTCCATGTTCTCTCATTCTTCCTGTTGACTTAAGGTGAAGTCACATTTTTGGGAGGTTCATCTGCCTTGTTTTAGAGCTCCTTGATTATTGCTGTTGAGAATACATTTGGTTGAACAATCATGATGACAAGAATAATTTGCCTCTTACTACCTAACATATCTCACTATGCAAGTTTCTCCACAAGGGGCTGAGAGAAGGTGAGAAGGAGGAGAGAAGGAAACCTGCTTCACTTAAAACTGGCAGACTGGGTAATGTAAATGATTAGAATTTAGGATGTTTCACTGGAAGAGCTGCTGTTTAGCAGCATGAATGATTCTTTGCTTCTGATGTTCTGCAAATGATTTTCCCAACTCTTCCTAAGCAGGTGGATACCAGTATGCCCCCAATAAGAGGAGGCCTTGCTGTCTGCTGCAGTACGACCCTAGAAGCTGAGATTGCTGTAGTCACCTGTGAGATGTTTGCATTCCTCAGACAGTTTTGAAAACTGCAACTGTTTTACTGCTTGGTTGTCAAGTGGATTGGCACCTCCCTGAAGGACAAATATGCACTCCTTGAACCTTTCATAAAAATCATTTGGCTCAAAACAAAGTCTAAACCACTGGATTATGATTTTTACCTGAAGCATAGATGACAAAATGATAAATTTGCAAAACTCAGGCATTTTCAGAGCACATGAATTCAATGGAATTATTACCGTCGACATCAAAGAGAGCAGGATTGAACCTGTAATGTATAGCACTAATGACTACAATCAAATAAACTTATATTGCCTGGGTTTTCTATCCCCTTTTGCCCTATGTGTGTATGCACTTTTATGTTTGTGCCAAATGAGTGGATCCAGGGTGCTACCATTTTGAATCTGGAGCAGTTATACCAGATGGGCAAAAATCTAAATACTGATGCAGTATGACAAGCTTTGGGGAATCTCATCTATTTGTTTCCATAAATCAGTAAAGGAAGTGAAGAACTAAAAACCTTGAAAGATGAGGTTATAGTCTTATGAACTCTTCAGAAATACTTATACTTAATTTGAACTGCTTGTGGCAAATAGTATGTTTTTACTTAGGTGCAGTGCAGCTCACTTTGATTAAAAATGTATAGCATATCTTCGGGGAAATGCATAATCCTAGAGTTACACCTTTGTATACTATTTATTCTATATTCTTTTTGCTGTGTCTGGAATAGTACATAACATCAGCAGTAGCTGTTTTGTCCCCTCTGGTTAATTCTTACCTGACTCACTCTCCACAGGAGCTACAGCTAGTGACAGAAGAGAATGTAAGGTATGCTAATAGCCTCCTGTTTAACTCAATTGAATTTCTTTTGTTGGCTAAGTTTCATTTCTGTTCTCATCCTTTTCTAAATTGGTCAGATTTGCAACCTTAAACTGCTTGAACTGGATACTTCTTGGGGAAATTGAAAAAGGAAAACGAGAAATCATCTTTCTGAATGTGTATTGCATTTCGGAGGAATTAAAGTAAAAATGTCAAAATGAAACATGAATGTCAGTTTTGATTAACAGCTGCATCAGAGACGCTTTGTTTCCCATTTTCTGTGGTCTTAACATTACCTTGGCCTATGAAGAGCCTAGAGCTTGTAGCAATATCAGCATTCACTTTTAAAGTCAAGAACAATCAAAATTGAAAATATTATGTCATTCCATTCTAAATTCACTTTTTCCTTTACCACTTCTTGATTCCCAGCTTGGGACTGAAGTGGCTTTACCCAAGTGTGTAGTCTGCTGTTGCCTGTTGATAGGATCCCCAGTCATTCAGGAAATTGTAAGGCTCAGTCAACAAGTGTAAAACCTCCATTTGCTTAACTATGTCAGGAAGGTCTTTCTCATGCAGCTAAAATTTCAGAGGATGCTGTCATGGGATTCCGTACTCATGATTGCATCGGGCTAAGGCGGTGTCTGAATGAAAACAGTAAAGTTAGATGAGCTCATCCGACAGAGAAACTCAACTGCAAAATGGTAGGGCATGCAGATCCAACACTTCAAACACCTGAAGAAAAGACAAGATAAATCTTAATGCTCCTTTCCAACCCAAAATACACACAGAAGTCTCCACCAGGCACAAGCTGGCATCATATGCCTGGGTATCGTAGTGTGAGTGTGTCTTGAAATGCACAGGTATTTCCCAGAACACCGTGCTGGGAAAGGGAGGATCTAGAAAAGGGGAATAGCTCAGTTTCTGCTTGAAACACATGATAAAGCTATGCCTCATTATTATCTTTCCTCTTAAAACCTATATATAGTTTGAGCATATTTTGTTCACATGTATTTCATGAAATCCCAGCTTTGGCTTTTAATTCAGGCTGGTTAAAGAAGCTGAATCTCAGCAAAATGCTAGTATAAAAGCAGGAAAACTTTCTCAAGAAATACCAAGAATGTTTTTCTTACTTCTGGAGTAATCAAATGATGTAGCACAATGATTTGTGTCAGTGGAAATGAGGCCAGATTGTGAATGGTTTAGAAGCTGATTGAGGAAAAGATTTACGCATACCTAAATTTAAATAAGTAAGTACACTGGAATTACTCCTATGCTTAAAAATTAAATATGTTTAAATATATTGCTGAACTGGAGCGTAAGGGTACAGTTTAAAGTTAAAGCTAAACTAGTCTAGACAGTAGCTGTTGCTGAAAGTGATTAGTCTTCTTAAATAGGGTAAGTTCAGGATAGATGTAAGGAAGAAGTTCTTCCCTGTGAGGGTGGTGAGGCACTGGAACAGATTGCCCAGAGAAGTGATAAATGCTCCATCCCTGGCAGTGTTCAAGGCCAGATTGGATGGGGCTTGGAGCAACCTGGTCTAGTGAATAGTGTCCCTGCCCAAGGCAGGGGGGTTGGAACTAGGTGATCATAAGGTCCCTTCCAACCCTAACTAGTCTGTGATTCTATGATTCTGTGATTCTATGACTTTCCTGGTTTACTTCCCTGAAGTGGCTTATGCTGAAGTAAAACAAATGCAGTTTGTTGACACCAACTGCTAGTTCCTCAACAACTTTAAAAAGTATTTCTCTGTCATAAAAATGCAAGTAAAGGTCTTAGTTAATACTAAAAATCAATGGAGATAGACTGAAGTGGGTTTTTCTACATGCAATCCCAATTTGGTTTCACAAGCTACAGCCTGTTAGAGAAAGAATTGAAGGGAGCAGTTCTCATGCTGACTGGAATGCACTTCTTGAGCTTATGGACTTTCAGTGATAACTAAGGGTAGGGGATAAGCAAAGCAAATATATCGCCAAAATCAGGCTGGCTGCAAAGCAAGTGAGAAGAGGCAGGGTGCTGTAAAATGCTCACACCTTATGGTGGGATGCAGAAGATCCTGTAGGCACACCAGCATCATTGATAGCCTCTTAGCCTCACCAAAGCCAGCCACAGAAAGAGTGGGACTTCACCACTTCTCCACTTCTCTTTGGCCATCTGTCAAGTTTTTGCTACAAGCAGGAGGACTACGCTGTCTCCTGGCAAACTCACTGATACATTTCTGGGATAAAACCATAGAGGTTGAAGGCTTTTCAGAGAACCTGGCACAAAGGCAGGTGATCCCTTGGGAAGGTTAAGGCTTCTTGGACATGCACCAGGAAGTCATGGGCTTGGGGAGACAATGAGTCTATTTTTAAGGGTGGTAATAACAGATTCTTGGTCCCTCAGTGCAAACATTTAGAGGCAGCAGAAGTGTGAGGCGCCCTGGTATCCTTCTGGCAAGCTTTCCATGGAAGGAGGACGACTGGGGCCTGTGGGTTTCTATCATGGTCATTTGTGCTGTAGCTAAGCACTTGACTGCCTGTCTGTGGTGTCTTTGTAATAAGACTATGTTCAAAGATCTAGTGTATTTTTAATCAAATTTTTCCATTAGTTTCAATATATCATACCATCAGATTAGAGTCGCTCAGCAAAAATCCAGCCTTCCACACAGTGTCTCATTTATCCTTGTACCTCCCATGCACCCAGCTCTGCTTTGCTGACTTTGGTTCTGGTTGTACAGTCATGTTGCGAGGGTTTTTGGGGAGTGGTGCAATTAGCCTGCTCAGAGCAAGTAGGCCAAGGAACGTCAAATAAAGTCTTGATGACATATTTGAACTCCTGTGTACCATGGGTTATCTGATCTCCAAGGTCACTGCTATTCTCTGGGAAAGTTTAAAAGAATCTGCCCCTTTTTCCAGCTTAAAGGGCCACTCTGGACAACTTTAGGATGCACATTCAGTTTTTCTTTAAGTATATGCAGTTGGTGAGTTTCAGAGAATTTACTACCTGTATTTTTATTTCATTTTCTTATAACTGCTCATCAAAGGCAAACAGAGTAGAATTAGTTTTAATGAATAGAAGGAAAAAGTGACTCTAATAAGGCTCCTTCTGCTACCAAAACCAAATGAAATGCAGGAAGGAAAATAATGTTAACATGAGAAACCTAAACAGAACTATAAAATTCCTTTTTATAATTTAAGTTGTCATCAGTAGCAGAAATAATTCTATTTCAGACATGACTTACGCCACGCATGTCTTGAAAAGAAAATGACAAATTGATGCTGCCTGAAGAGACTGTCCCTGGAAACAAAAAAGTGCAGAATTAGAACCTGGGAAGTCGAGTATCCTTTCCACTGTTCAGCCCGTAGAAAAAAGAAATCATTCCCCTTGGTCTTTAGCAGCTCCAACAGATGGACTTGGGGAAGCAATAGGAAAATAACATCATTAGAAGTTTTGTCTTTCTGTATCTATGAAAAATCAAATTGTGCCTTGCTGAAAATGTTTGAAGCTATTGTATTATGAAGATTTGGTATAAATATGATTAGTTTAACAGTATTCTCCTGTAATACACATCATAAACTCCTGTCAGAATGAAATTGAATGCTAAAAACATCCCATAATAACTTTCACAGACCATTAAGGTTTAGTGCTACAGTGTGGGAGTTTATTACAAAGGGACCCTCTTAGAACATCATATATTTGAAGTTGGATGTATTTCCCTCCCCCCAAGGCTTCATTTGCTGCAAAGTTCTGACTTTTTTTATGTTCACATACAGTCTTAGTTTTGTGGTGGGTTTGTTGCAGTGGTGCGAGGAATCCTATAGGAATTCTGTTCCTAGGCTGTTAGTTTCCTTTCAGAGGAATCTGAGTATGTAAATTCTTAGCCTTTTTATTCTTGCTAGCTGTGGCAAACTAGCACCCCTCCATTTCCCTCCTGTTTTAGTAACAGCATTATCCAGCAGGATGAGGTATGGCTTTCCCTCCTGATGTCTTTCTTGCCACCCTGTACTGTTGGAAACAAGGATAATGCGCGCCCTTACCTGAGGGATTATAAATGTAATGCCCTTAAGCAACATGCAGTTTATCTACAAAGCAATGCACTACTTGTGCTGTAAGAATTTCTTATCACCCAGTAGGAATATGCATTCAGATCCATTTATTTGACTCTTTGTAGGTATCAGGAGTTTAAGGAAGCATCCTCATACCTTGTGATTATGTCCTGGGGCTGATTTTATCCTGGTACAATTCCACAGGCTCCCACAAAGCTGTTTCAGACACATGTTGGAAAAGTGTGGAACGATTGAGTGCATGCACTTGCTGAAGCCAGAGTGATAGCAAAACGAGAGCTGGAGGCTTTGGTGGGGAAATCTATCATTCTTCATTGATAAAAAGTTTATGATTAATCACCAGCTTGATTACATTACCCTTTAATTAAGTTTGTAAGTGCCAAAGAACAGGGACTTTGGTATGTTTTTCCTTTGTTATCTCCTGACCATGGCTCTGCTGGTATGATTGTATAGAATCATAGAATCATTTAGGCTGGAAAAGACCTTTAAGGTCATCAACTCCAGCCATTATAAAAGGTCTTGCATTGATTTCCTCTTACTGTTCCCACCCCAGGGGAAGTAAGGTCATGTAATTCCTTGCTGATGCTTCCACAGTTGAAACAGTTTCAGTGGAAGCAAAAATATAGGTGAAAATATGTGTTGGTTTCATTTATATCACAAAGTTACCATCCTCTACCTTGGATTCATTTCCCAGGAACTCTCAGGAACCCACACAGTCATCGGATTTCCAGTCCTCAGTCCAGTGGAGCTGGCTGGAAAAGCCAGTCAGACACAGTTCTCGTATGTTCCAGTGCATCTTCTTACTAGGAAAGCCAGATCCTCAACTCAGGCTGTATCTTCTGTCCTCTGATGAGAGAAGTTAACATAGTTAGCATGCTCTTATTCACAAACATCTTTTCTTGAGAAACCCGCTCTGCTGCCTTTGCTTCCAAGCTGATGGAGCCCAACCAGCTTGAGGCCCTGGTTTTACTTATGGCGTAGTTATCTGTTTGGCTCAGCTGATCAAGAAAGAGGTGGAATTGCATACAGGTATGCAATTTTGGACTAGTTTAAATGATATAATGTAATAATAGTAAGGATAATGATGATAATATCTTATGCTATAGGTGAGAAAAATAAACTATTGTCTCAAAATATAAAATGTACCTGACAAGCGGTACAATGCAGCATTATGCACTCAAGAGGGAGAATAGAAGTTACTTCACTCATTTTCATCCCATCTTCTGATCTTGTCTTGCCTATGTGTTAAATCTGGGTGACAGAATCATCTGCATGAGAAATGTGGTATGAAGCATCAAGTCAGACTGATAGAAGCTACAGGCTCCCACACAGTCAATACCAAATGATAGTACTATCAGATGCAAGGAGGTTATAGACATAGTGTAGTGTATCAGTCTCAGGCAAGTATCTTTGCAGTGGTTTCCCACATCACTTAGTAGCTTGTTCAACACAGCAGGATTAACAAGTGGGCTCTGCAGGAATTTCTTACAATCAGTGTAAATAAAAAAATTACCTAAAGGACTCCAGTGGAAGGCAAACATAGTGATGGACAGTAAGTATGTGTTCATACCTCTCCTGAAAGATGCCCACAGCTGACTGGGTTCCAAAGTATCATAAATTCATTGCTAATATTTTTGTTTCAGTTCTGCCTGCACAATATTGTGGTCAAGTTTAGGAAAACAATCAGAAATCTTAAGTATTGAAGTCCTGTTGTATGTATGATGGAACTTTGCAAAGCCACGCATTTTTTTCTCAGCCTACACAAAATAATCAGTTATCTCTCTCTGATTCTCAGAAAAAGACTTGATCATGAAGTGATTGTAGCAGGATCTTTTGCCTGAGTCTGTAAAGACTTCATAAAATATGACAGTTGATAAATGCCATATCTGGTATGCCAATTTACTTGGCAGTAAATTCAAATAGAGAAATATAGCATGTTCTGTGATGCTTTTCACCTCCTTTTTACCATGCATCTTTGCCTATTTACTGTTTTGCAAAGTTCATCAATTGGTAATGGATTTGCCAACCGTGCAAGTTAGAAAGTCTCTCTCTATTATCAAGATCAATGGTTTCCTCTCTTTCTAATTGCAAACCACTTTCTTTATCATGAAAATTTTAAATTCACATAAATAGCCTTTCCAAAGGCTGCTGAAGTGCTAAACAAAACTAAAAACAGAGTGAGAGGAAGTACAATGAGAACAAGTAACTCAAATGCAAAGCCTGAATTCTTTCAGGAGGAGAACTTAGGAGGTGCTGAGCACCCCCAGAAGCTTCTTGCATTGATAAAAGTTCAGCATGGAGGTGCAAAAGCATCCTTCAAGGCCTCTTAAAACAGCCCCTGTCAGCCTTCCTTCTTAGGCTAAAGTCCAAATCTGATTCAACACAGTATCAAGCCACAAAATTTATGTCACGGAGATGGAAGAAGGAACAGCTGGCAGATGAAGATGACGGATAGCAAAAGTGTATTTTAGATGAGACTTCTAGTTGTTTAAATGCTGTTAAATTAAATACTGCCTTCCCACATTTGACTCCTGAAAACCCAAAATATTCTTCTACAGGGTATGGCGCAGAGTGCTGATGCACAGTATGTCAGCAGTGATCTAATATTGACAGACAAATACAGCTATTGTATTCATAAATGTTCGCTTTACGAAGCAAAGAGCATTGTAACAACATATACTTAATGCTAGCATGACAGACTGCAATGTAATCAGTGTCTTGGATGAATTAAGAACACAAACAAAACCAGATTAGCTAACAACTAAATTGTATTTATCTTTCTTGAGAGGGCTAGTTCAGTGATGAGTCATTTTCTGATCTAATATCACTGCCATCTCTAGTATTGTGGGTAACCGTTACTGCTGAGAGAAGAAGTTCAAGCAACCCAAAGGCTGAAGAAGCAAAGGAGTATTAGCATGTCTGATGTGGTAGTATTAGCATTAGTCTTTCTGATTCCCAGTAGATGCAATATGCCAATTAACTGCATACCTCCCTGAGCCATGAAACTGGGGTCTCAGCCACCTGGGGTCGTTACAGGTCTCACAGGGCTTTTGTGAAACCAGAGTTATTTTTCTATGCAGGATCATAGCTGAGGGCCTGACATACCCATCATCTAAGCTGTCCTGTTGGTGCTCTGCTGGCTGCCACATCCGTTACCTCCAGTGGCTGGGGCGAGAAGAGCAAAAACCTTCCTCTGCTTACCCCATTGGGCTCTTCCACTGGCTTTGAAAGCCCTGGGATGTAGCTGGAATTGGATGCAACCACCTTGATGAACCCTGTCTTTATCTACCTTGTGGTGATGGCAGCTCACATAGCCAGCTCCCCAGACCTGTCTCCCAACTAGCTAGCACAAGTATTTGACAGCAGCGTGACTGCAGCAGCCCAATGCTCAGGACAGGCTAGTAGCCCAGGTATTTATTTACCCAGGGGCCTGTGTGGTTTTGCTGGTCACACTATGCTCCATGCTGCAGCCAGCAATATCCAAGCAGACCACTTGGGCATGTCTTTAGGAGATGCATTACTGTGGGGATTGGAGCAGTGACGTATCTGTTTGTTTGTTTGTCGGTAATCAATGGGGATGAGTAGGAAACTACCTCCAAGCATGCTTCTTTAAGGATTAAAAGCATTCTGCATTTATAATGATGAGTAATTACCTTGTTTGAAAATAGTTGTCAACTTAATTTTAAATACCAAAACTTTGTGCTGAGGTCAGTAGGGTTCCAGATGGAAACCTGCTATGGAAGACAAATATTCAAAGCAAGAATGGGCATGAATGCGATTGGGCTTGGTTCTGATCAAGTTTACATTTGTTTAAAGGCCTAGCCCAAAGCCTGTGAAAGTCTTTGACTGATGAAATAAATCAGCTAAAGTCAATGGGATTACCCTTCTGTCAGCCCAGTATGGGTGAGATCAAAACCCAGATCATTATCTTTTTGTGGTTTTCCTTTTTGTATATTGAGAGGGAGTCAGTGTGAAGGGCCATTGATTGTTTTGTAAAGCACCCTTTAAATTCAGTGGAAGTCTGCCTGCCTGTAGATGGTTGGCAGGATATGGCCCATAAAGCTACCTTGAGGCTGAAGATTCGTACCTCTAGATGGGCACTGCATCTGTTTGGTTCTGCTGCCAGAGGTAATCATACAGTTAATAGTGTTTGCATAGAGAGCCAACTGAGTGTGTGCAGTGTGAGAGCCTAGCCAGGCACAAAAACATAAAATGAAAGAATAAGTTAAACCACCACATTCTTTGGGGAAATGCTGATGGGGGATGGTTATCACTTACCACCTTGGTCTCTTGTTCTTTCTTCAGAATCAATTAGTTAATTTTTTCTTTTTTGCATGATGATGATGATGCTTTAATGAAAAACAAGTCTATGGAAATATTGAATACCAGCAAGTCAGAAGAAGCAAAGGATGCAAAACTGCAGTTTTCCCATGGCCTGAAAATGACTCCTTCCCCGGCTTAGGGCAGCCACAGGTATGCTGTTAATTTTAAGTCCTCTTGCCAGAAGGCTATAAAATGTCTTTTCATCTTACGTTAATAAGTATCCAACAAATACGAAGACTGTTATTACAAAGGCAACCACACCAAAAAAAGGTTTCATTTACTCTGAAAACCTGCATTAAAGACTTCTGATGTCTCTGTGGGACTTGTAGGTTGATGAACACTGCTGGAGAGGAAATGTTCTTGAATTATTTAATAAAAACAGAAACGGTAAGTTTGATGCAGCACCAAACTGGGATGCTACTGGAAACCATGTGATAAATCTTCTGTTAAACATAACAGTAATTTACTCACAAAGATTAGTTCCTGTATTCTTTCAGCATACCAGACAGCATTCTGGAAAATGGTAGCACTCTCTAATTAAACATTTTGGTGATCCTTCTGAACTAGGCAGAAAAGATCCATATATTATTGCAGGATTGAAAACTGTGAGGTGCTAAGTGCATCTTAAGATATGAAAACTGAGTATGAGGATGCTCAGGACTTGAGAGAAAGTGCTTAGAAGTCACAGGAAGGGTCTTCAAAATCACTGTGTTTCTTGTCACCAAAGAAATAATTCTGCTTGGCCTCATTGGGTGCTCCATTGTTATTGTACACTTCGACACAATTTTCTCCAGGAAAATAAAATAAGTTTTTATGCCAGTAAGATAAAGGCATTGTGAGAGTGAGATAAGGCATAGGAAGATGCCTCTGTGAAGGTGACTCAGCACACATTCAACATACGTTTTAGTAATGAAGGCGCTCTTCCTGAAGTTGTTTAGTTGTATTATATTCTTGTACATCTTCACAAATTGATAGGCATCAGGTATATTTAAAATACATTTTAAGTCAGTTATTATCCAGGCAGTAAGGCATTATCATCTGCACATTTCACAGGAAAAAAACCCAAAACAAACAATAGAAATCACCATGTGCATGTTAACATCCTGCTTGTGAGCCAGTATTGTCACAAGCAATATGCTTAGAAAGAACAGACCAGTCAATGAGTATGAACTGACTTACACAAAGCTAAAATTAGATCCGTTATCCTGATTTAAGTTATTACAATTAACTAAACAAATACACATTCTCAGTTAATTATTTTTGTAATACCGTTGTGCATTTGAGACTGAGAGCTATCCGTACCAAGCACTGCAAATGCATCCAGAAACAGCCCGTTCTTTTCAGTCAAAACAACTGACAGTTATAGCTTCATCTTTTGGAAATAAGCCTCAAAAACTTACTTATGTAGCAAATACTTTGGCTAAGTTACTTTTGTAACCTTTAGCCTTTCTTGATTAGTTTCCTCTGCATTCTATAGTTGCATCTATAGAAGCAGAAACTGTGCTGTTTGTTGGCTCCTACTATCTGCTGGAAAATAAAACCCCAAACCAGAAATACAGGGTATACAGTGCAAGGTGACTCGAGTCTGTTTTTAAAGAAACGCCTTGCAGTGGCATCTTCAAGCCTTACAGACCTAAATCCAAGATGCTTGCTTTGGCCTTTCTCTACATTCTGTCAACCTTGGTTCTTTCAAAATCAATGGTGAAATGGTGGTGGATTTAAATTTATCTACAATTTCATATTCTGTCTTCAGAAAAGCAGTGCAGTAATGTAACTAGTGCATAGTTTCACAGTTTCTTTCTCCCTTTCTCTGCAGGAAAAAAAAAATCTCAGAAAAAAGCTGAAAATCATGAGGTTTCAAAAGTGCTGTTCCTACATCTTTACCAAACAACCTCAAATTTGTGTTCCAGGCTTTGATAGATTCATTTTGTAGCCAAACAACTCTACTTGTAGATTTGAGGAGGTTTGAAACATTGTCTCAAAGTAAATCACCTGTTCTTGTAATCTTAACTGTGTTACTTGTAATGACTTGGTAATCAAAATTTGCTTTTCCAGCTGCTTAGCTATAAAATGTGACTTTATGTGAGTCCTTGAGTCCATCTGGAACTCCCACAAGTCAACATCTGTGCCATCTTCCCAGACATAAAATTATTTGCTGCCTCTTTGCCAGATTGAAAGTTCTAGGAAAGGCCTAAATAACAAATTACAGAATAGTATATCAAACAATAATTTTCCCCAGAAAGCCACATGTCTGAAACAAAATCTTCCTTCAAATAGCATGAATAGAAAATTTGAATAGATACATATTTTCTAGTTCTAGAATATTTATTTACCTGAAACCCTGCAGCTTTAAGAACCATATTGGGAACTGAAATGAAGCTTAACAACATAATAGGTGACCTGGACATATCTCTTTTTGAAGTCTCCTGTTTGAGAATGTGAGAAAAAGTGTCCTTTGTGTTTAATGGGTGCAAGAACCAGGTTTCCAAGCCTCTAGAAACACAAGTGAGGTTTTGATCCCTGCCCCAACCGTCATTCATCTTGTAAAGCTTTCTGGTTTTATTATTTTAAACAGGTCAGCAACAGTGAGATGGGAGACTGTAGATTTCAAAACAAACATCTCTACAAAACACTGAGCAAAACATTGCATGATTTAAAATGGAAATCTTATACTGGCCCTGGATCCCTTGCAAATTTCCTAGCCTTTTGCCAGGCACAAGCACACCCTGATCTATAGCAGCAAGCAGATAGCATGGAAGAGACCAGAGCTCTGGTTCCCAGGAGATCTATTCAGTGCTCAGGCCTGGGCCCTGGGTGCAGGGTTGGAGTTATGGGCCTTCATCTCAGTTTGCCTCTCCCACATTCCCAGAGTTTCTAAAGCACGCCGCTGCCCCATGAATTGCATGATAACCCTGAATCCAGGTTGTCACTGTGAAGTCCTCAGTAATGAAAATATCTTCCACTGAATAAAAACTATCTTCCATTTTCAGCTCTGTGTCAGATTAATGGTAATTTTGCAACTTGCTCAGGCTGATATAGTTCAGACTGTGTATTTGCTGGGTGAACAGGAACATGGTAACTGGTTTTTCTGTTTCCTGCATTTGAACACTGGAAATATGATCTGAGCCTTCTGTAATGCTATTTGCTGACACTCTTTCTTTAGGAAAGTAATTTGGGAAGAGCAACAAGGAATTCTTCGATGAACTTCCTTGCAGAAAAAGTTGTAGTTGTCTTGCCAGGTCTCCAAATTAAATATGTGTTCCAGTCAAAAATGCCTATTCAGACTGACATCAAAGAGAAAAATGTGAGCAGGTCAAGAATTTTAATTTCCATGGCACTTGCATTTGTGATTCACATGTAGGGTGCAGTCATGACTTACATGCCCATTGGCAATAATGTAATAGAAGACTAGTGTGAATAAAAAGAGAAATGAATTGAGGTAATAGAAACAGCCCAGATTCTGCATTCAGTTGTATGCGTGGAACTCATTGAAATTGGGCAGTGTCACACAGAGCACAATCTGGTGGTCTTTCTCACAGCAGCATTTCTATGAACACATACCTCATAGATTACCCTCAGCCTGGGCTGAGGTTTCCAAAGATGACTAGCACTGTTTGGGAATATCAATCCATGATGCTTATGGGGGCTCCTTTTCACAGTCTAGAGACCATGTCCCTTTAGTACTTCTCAGGCTGAACATACAAGATTACTCCTGAAAGTCTGGGTTTCAGGACAAGTTTCTGTAACTGTTTGAGGTGTGCTTTCATAGCAGCTTTTTAACTTCTCCAAATCTCTAGTTAAGGTGAAAGACTATATCTTGAGGTATGAAAGCAGGAGGTATTTAAACTTTTGGTCAGTGTCTGTATATTCTCCTACTACTCCTTACTTGCTTTTCTCATGGGACAATCCAACTAGGCATTACAGACTGTTGATAAATAGGTTTTCAGCCCATTTTATTTAGCCATTACTGCATTTCCATATCAAAGATTTTATACTTGGTATGCCAGAGCCTATTTTATTTGTAATCTTTTCTCAAATGAGAAGTTTGGAATGTTTTTTCATTATGTATTTCATCTACAGTGCACTGCCTTCATGTTATTTTTTAAGATGAGATCTTATATGCTACCTCAAGTCATTCTACAACTCATTGGCTCTTATTTATTCTGGCTTCCTAATCTAACACAATTTCTATGTTGAGACTTGTTGCTATTTTTTTTGCAAGAATACACCATATGATATTAAGCATGTGCTATATATCAAAGTGCAAATATAAACTAGTTGATAGCCTCTAGTCACACCCTGGATAGGTGTGGCAGTTGGGAATTTTTCACTTTCTGGCTGGAGATCAGAATGTGCTTAACATGGCTCCACATACAGATTCTTGGTTAGGAGACAACTGGTTGGGGTATTTTGGTTTTTGTTTTTGTTTTTTTCATGCATGTTGTTTGAAGGGTTGGGAGCTAAATAGTTGTACTGTGTCCAGAAACAGATTTTTACTTGTTTGTTTATATTTAGAGCTGCAGTCGGGAGATTTGAGGCTATGATAATCCACTGCCTTACTGTCTTGCCGTCTTTATCACTTTGTGTACAAGAAGATGGATGAGCTTAACTCTACAGTCAGCCTAAGGCATGGTGCAGAGCTGCACTACTCCAAAAGAAACTCCAAGGAGGAAGTATGACTCAGAGAGCTGCAATTCCTTCCACTGTTCCTCCTTGTTCCAGCCAGAAGTAAGTTGCTTCAGTATTTGTGCTGCTAGACTAAAGCTTACTTCTCTTCCTTGTGCTTACAAGCCTCAGCCTGCAAAATAGAAAGAAGAGGGATAAGGGTCTGAGCCAGAACCAAGGTGTCACTAACCTGGGAAAGGGTGTTTTTCTGCCTTTGACACCTCAGTGGCCCAAGTGAGGCAGGGGCTGCTGTAGCGTCATGTGGGGTTTTACTATAACAGTCACCTCATAGCCACCCCTTTATACTGGCTTGCCAGTCACTTTGCAGAGATATACATGGCTGCCTATCAGGTGTCTTTTAACACCAAGAGCAATGCAGAAACTATTGGGCAGCTTTATACTGTTTCCTTCCTACAGAAATTGTTATATCATGCTGATTGCCTTGCTTAATTTTCATAGTCTTTCACTCAATAAGATGTAGTCGCTACCAGGCTAATGTACAGCTCTCTGGACACTTCTGAATTGCCTCTCAGATAATCAGTTTCCCACTGACTTTTATTTTCCATAGTAATAGCTTGTTACTATACTCAGTGACTGGCAAAGGATTTGCAGGCAATAATTCTCTTGCCAAAACAGGAACACTAAGAAGGGTATTCATAGAATCATAGAATAGTTAGGGTTGGAAAGGATCTTAAGATCATCTAGTTCTGACCACCCTGCTATGGGCAGGGACACCTCACACTAAACCATGTCATTCAAGGCTCTGTCCAGGCTGGCCTTGAACACCGCCAGGGATGGAGCATTCAGAACTTCCTTGGGCAACCCATTCCAGTGCCTCACCACCCTAACAGTGAAGAATTTATATCCAATCTAAACGTCCCCTGTTTAAGCTTTAACCCGTTACCCCTTGTCCTATCACTACAGTCTCTAATGAAAAGTCCCTCTCCAGCATCCCTATAGCCCCCCTTCAGATACTGGAAGGCTGCTATGAGGTCTCCACGCAGCCTTCTCTTCTGCAGGTTGAACAACCCCAACTTTCTCAACCTTTCTCAGCCTTCATTTCATAGTGAAGTGTTCAAAATAAGTATTTCATCACTGGTAGTGCAACTCTACCAGTGAAGGGCCTGAGAACACCAGCTGATGTATGATCTATTTGCAGATAATGCACATGGCTGTTCGACTTCCTGACATTCTGCTCAGCATTAACATGCTTTGGGAAAAAACTAGAAAATTCACAGCCTTGATTTTTTTAAAATACGCTTTTTCATGGATGGACAGTAGAGCAGAAATATTGTAGTACATAGAGACTTTCATTGTACTACATAGAGACCTCCAACTGAGCACTATTTTTAAAGAATTTATAATATGACAGTAAAATACTATGTTAACTGAGACAGTGTCAAATGAGAGCACATCCTAAATACTTATGTGATGCACTGGGCTGAAAGATAAAAGGGGTCAGGAAAACAGAGAGGAATTCATCTATATGCACATCAGCTAGATGATCCAGGTGCGAATAAAACCTCCGTACTTGTTACTATACCCTCCAGGATTACCAGGGAGAAGCTTTCAGGAAGTATCTTGCAATAAAAAACAAAACAAAACAAAAAACCCCAACAAAAAATGGAATAAGAATCAACTTCATAAAATAGATCTGGCCTTCATATGGTGTTGAGCAGCACAGACAGACACACATGCACACTCACACTTCCTCCCTTAGTTATATCAGTTTCAAAAATAGCCTGTGAAAGAAGATTCAGGCTATTGGACCAATTTCTGCTTTCAGTAAAGTGGGCTGAACATAGAGCTGAATTTATACCTCCATGTGTGATTTTGTGCACTGACATGTAATGCTCATCCTCGTGCTTTGAGCTTTGAATGGCATCAGTATTAATTCACCTGAGTACCTAACGCAGATCTACAGAGAGATATAGAAACACTATTCATTTGAGCTGGTCTTTATTCCTACGCTGGAAATAAGGAATATAAAGAAAGCATGCAGTTCAAATGTGCAAAAGTTGCTTTCATTTTTCATCAGTTTATTCAGGTATTTTTAAATAGGCTTAGTCAAAATACTCAGTTGAGCCTTTTTGACAACTTTGTAAGAAAGCCTTATGTGGTTGATTCTTAAATATCATCAGACAGCGGGCTAATTGTGTCCAAGTGCACATTGTGGCCCCAGGTCGCAGGTAACTTCCTGTGTTGAAATGATGACTTGAGAGTGATATACTTGTAGAAAAGGAAATATCATCTTCCAGTCCTGCTGTGTCTTGAAATAATCTAGAACGCTCTTTAGCTGGATGCCTGTGCTTAGCTAAGGTGTTAGACACATTGAGGATGTATTAAACTCTCCAAAATTACTTGATGGTTTTGAGTTCACATCATCAGAAACACAGCAAAAGAACCTTCAGTGGATCAAATTATGTAGCCCTTTGAATAGAAGTAAATTCAAATTAATTTTGTGAAGTCAAGCCAGAGAAGAATTTACTCTCCCTGGTAAATACTACTTTAATAAAACTGACTGGATGATTTGCTGTGAACAGTTCAGAGAAAACGTTATCTGTGTTTTGTATAGCCTTCCTTCTTCTTTTCTCCATATTCCTCTTTCTCTTCCTTATCCTCTTTTTAACCTTTTCCACCTTCCAATGCTATGCATGGAAAATCTAAAAACCTAAATGAAAGCATACGTGAGAAACAGATGATAGAGTTAGGAGTTTGGGCAGGATAAAAACAAGCCATTGCTGGAGGCACAGAAGCTGATGAAATACCGATAATCTGTATTGATATCTGACATGGCTAACAGAGGAAGGGTTTGTTCCTTGTATTGTTTCAGCTCCTCGGAGTGCCCCAAGCCTTCTACGTTGTATAATATCGCCTGAATGAAATGTAGCTACAAAAGGAAAAAGATAACACTGATTCTACTCTAAATAGTATTTACTACTGTGCTCATCCCTTCAGTGTCTGAGAGCAAGATATACTACTGCTGTTGCAGTACAAAGTTCATGGAATATCAAGTGCTGATAATCCGTGCTCGGAGTCTGTAAATGTGTGTACAAGTGGGTCACATCCACAGCTGGCATCTGTCTGGCTCCAGATCTGGTCCAGTAAGTTTCTAAAGAGTAGCTCATGACAGACCATTGAAAACTTCCAAAGAAAGTCCCAGGGCACATGACAGAAATGGCCAAGTGGGACAGCACAGTAAAAAAAAGATCCTGTGGTTTCATTTCTTTAAAGCATAGAAGTCATTAATCATTTCTATTCCTTTCCATTTGAAACAGCTGCTTGCCTGCATTTGCTAAGTAACTGCTTTTCTAACCACACAGAAACTAAGCTGTGGGCCCCAGAATGCTCATGCTTCCACATATTAATAAACAATTTCCCTCTTTCACTGTGTCAATGAGAGCATGTTAACATTCTTAGCATCTGGTTTTGGTAGTGAAATAAAACTCCAATATTTCTACACTTTCTGAATTCCTTTCAAAAATCTTGGTAGAAGCAAGGACAGGCAGCCTGGGAATACTACAGGGATGTTGTCTGGGAAGCTAGGGACCAGGTTAGGAAAACTAAGGCAGAGTTAAAATTAAACTTGGCTAGGGATGTGAAAGATAACAGGAAGGGATTCTGTAGGTACATTGCGAATAAAAGACAGACTAGGGACAACATGGGCCCTCTCCGGAAGCTATCAGGAGAACTGGCTACCC
>WYDI02006770.1:0-29059 GCA_009867235.2 Psittacus erithacus
CCTAAGAGCTCATCTCAGTCTCCCCTCTGGCAGGTTAAAGCCATTCCCCTTGGCCTGTCTCTACAGGCCTTTGTCCAAAGCCCCCCACCAGATATCTTGTCAGCTTCTTTAGGTACTGAAAGGCTGCTTTAAGCCCTTTATTCTAGAAGTAAAGTAGGGTTCTGAAAGCTTTGTAAATTACCTCTCAAGTACCAATAGTAATCTGGTGTCCTTAGACTTTGTGGTCTAAATTGTGAAAGAGTCTGTGGATGTTTAGAAGCCTGCAGCAGAGGTGCAAAACTAATTCAAGTATTGGGGGAAGGCAGAATTATGGCCCTTGTGTTTTGGAGAAGTCAGTAGGAATGCTTTGTATGAATGTGTCACCAAGAAAAAGAAAAGTGATTTTATAATGAAACATCACATGCGGAAGGTGCTCTGGCTTCTTACAGTCTGAGCTGGACAGCAGCAGCAGCAATGAAAGGTATGTGCAAAGGACTGTGATGACAGCTTTACTTCAGCAGTGTGTTCAGACAGTGCCACAGTGAATCCCATTAAGCTGATTAGAGCTGTGCACATCTGGGCATTGTGAGAGCAGTATGAAAACAATAAACCACAAATTGTTGCCACCTCCAAATAATCCTTCCTTTCCCCCACTGAAAATGACTGCTGCTTCTTTGTCATTTGCAGTCCTGGATATCAGCATGCTCTCCTCCCAGGACGTGGTGCGCATGCTGCTGTCCCTGCAGCCCTTCCTCCAGGATGCCATCCAGAAGAAGCGAACGGGAAGGACCTGGGAGAACATCCAGCATGTGCAGGGACCGCTCACCTGGCAGCAGTTCCATAAGATGGCAGGACGGGGAACCTACGGTACATACATTGTGGTGTATGCCAACAGTTCAAGTGGAAGCATGGTTTTCTAGAAAGGCACTTCCTTATGGAAAAACATTGGAACAAATGGGCTCTATATTGGGGGCAGGGGGTGGCTCTTCACATGGCTTTAGAATGCATCTGCAGCACACCCCTGCACGCTGGAGTGGAGGCTTCACCCTCCCTGACTGACACATACTTAACAGCTGCTGGGTGAGGATCAAGCTCCCCATCTGAGCCTGGTCTTTGGCCTGTGCTGAAGCTCCTGGTGTATAAATCACATGCAGAGCTCTTGAAATTGTACCAAATCACAGTGGGGAAGAGGGACCTTGAGCTATAGAAAGAGGATAACACAAGAAGTGGGTATGCTTTCTCCACAGAGAGGTTTGCTTGTTCTAAGGTTTCCCATAGACTTAATAAGAACCCTCAGTTTTAAGTACTTCCCGGCTGTAAGTGACTGTCCTGGAAAATGCAAATGACAAAATAGATTTCATGGGTAAATGTGTATTTCTCACCTCTGATTTATCTCAGTCTAAGCCAATGCAGTCTTGCTTAGAGGTTCATGGCCACCCTTCCTGCTGGGCCAGCATGTGCTCCGGGGCTCTTCTTACGGAGAGGAGCAGGGGGCAGTTTATACAATTACAATAACTCTGCTATGTGTATACACCTAGGAATAAGCTTCTAAACATTTTACTGTGTAACTGCACAGCCAGGAGGGGGTAGATGAAAAAGTGTAAAATCAGGTTTCATGTATTCATGTTATTACTTTTGATTGAGTGAGATGTGGTTATGGCTATGACAAAAGAAAACCACAAGATTAAGCCTCAGGAAGGGCAATACCTGTATTTACAGTACGCTGCAAGATGGTTTATTGTGACGTTTTAGGGAAGCTTAAATGGTAGATAAGCTTGGATCAGCTCTCTCTGCTTTGGCCGACTCAGCTTTGATTTTATGACATTTCTTAGGTACAATACAAATCTTTCTTCTACTTTCTCATATGTTTTTACCCAAGGGGAGGGGCTGGGGGAGAACATGGTTTATCAGGCACTATCCAGCCTGGATCTGTTTCCACTCTATGGTCAAACTTCTGGGAGGCTCAGGATGGCAAGGGATGACTGATTCCCAACATTGCTGTAGAAGAACCCACTGCTGGTACATCAGAGAACCCACTGCAGTTAAACCACTTCTTCTAACATTGCTTTCTTCTTTTTCTCTTTGAAGGCTCTGAGGAATCTCCTGAGCCTCTTCCAATCCCGACTTTACTCGTGGGTTATGACAAGGACTTCCTGACCATTTCTCCATTCTCCTTGCCATTCTGGGAGAGGCTGTTGCTAGACCCTTATGGGGGCCATCGGGATGTCGCCTATATTGTGGTGTGTCCAGAAAATGAGGCCTTGCTCGATGGAGCCAAAACTTTCTTCAGGGACTTGAGTGCTGTATACGAGGTTGGAAAGACAAACCACACTGAATTATTGCTTCTTAAGTGTCATTTCTGTTCTGCTGCATGTTTGTTGGGAGAAGCCTGTGGGTTTTAAAGTAACAGTTGTTTGCATAAGGATTTATTTCATTTTGAGGACTTTCTGCACTTTCAGATTCCGAGAGTGCTGTCTGATTGAGTCATACTGTGATTTTCTGTGCATTTCTGGGTATTTGTTGCCGTCTGCTCATTACAGTACACATTCTCTTATGTTACCAAGGTGTAACACTAGTATTAATGCACTTGCAACCTAACACATGAAGGCCAGATCAAACCTAAAGACTGAGGAGTAGATTAAAGAATCGGTTGTTTCTTGTAATTGCTAGGCTGCAGTTAGAACCATTTCCTTCTTTTATCATGCACATTGTGCACTACTGAATTGTAAGATCTCTTTGTGACCTTGCTTTTGCTGTGTGCAGTTCAAGTCAACAGATAAAGGTAGCCTTTTGTTTCTGTATTTATTAAGGAGCCACCAGATGTGTGCTGGTGGCTTTACGCTACAAACCAGATTGCAGAGCACACTCAGGTGCTCAGCATCCAGTTACAACCATCTCTTCTTTCCCCAACAGATGTGTAGACTTGGCCAGCACAAACCCATCTGCAAAGTGTTGCATGATGGGATTATGCGGGTGGGGAAGAGCGTGGCACAGAAGCTAACGGATGAGCTCGTCAGTGAATGGTTCAACCAGCCTTGGGGCACTGAGGAGTGTGACAATCATTCCAGACTCAAACTTTACGCGCAAGTTTGCCGGCATCACCTAGGTAAGGCTCCTGTGGTTTCTGTACGTGCCGTAGAGGTTACTTGCTCCCCTTTATCAGGGATACCTACCGATGGAAACGAGGCTTTTTCTTAAGGTATATATTATGATCTCTTCAAAAATAAGGCATTATGAGGCTTTATCCTAGTTTCTTAACCCGTGATAAATTTGCCTGCTTTCAAAGGTTTGTTGTTGTTCAGCACTCAGGTGATTATGTCAGGGATCCAAAAGCCAATTCTTACCTTATTAGTAAAGGCAGTTTGGTGTAAGATGTTTGCATGCCCCAAAGATGTTCCACACAAACATACATTGATGTGGTTTGTATGTATCAGCATGCTGGAGTTGGTGCCTTGAAGCATAACACGTATTTATCTGAGAAATGAGTTCACTAAAACTCTGCGAAGGAGGAGTGAGTTAGCACAGGTTAAAAAAGTAACAGCATCCTTGATGACTGGGGCCTGGGTCTGTGAGGTGTAGGCACTTGGAACCACATTACCCCAAAGGCCTGGTCTCCTCTGGACTACCTGTAGGCTTATTTCCATCCTGAAACAGTGACCCTGTTTAAAAGATTAGTCTTCTGGTTTTGTTATGGCAACCTGCTGTATTTGTTCTGGTAGAACATCAGGTCTACTTGTTTAGTGAGGGAGAGTAGAATCGGAGTATATGGGAGCGTATAAAGTTTGCTGGGGGAGTATCAGAAGGTTGAGCCTGGCTGAATCCCTGGACTAACATTGCTCCTAGACTTCACCTGGGTAGAAACATGGCTGTTCATTCCAGAGTGGATCCAAAGGCAACATAACTGTCTTGTGTTTGTAACTGAGAAATGGGATCTTGGCACAAGCCACAGACCATCCAGAACATCACTGGCAACACATCTGCTGAGACACTGCTGGCACACACTGACCATGGCACCAGCCATATAAAGGCTTCGTGCTTGAGCCGAAAGGTGCAAACGATGGTTTTGTTTAAAAATAGCTGGGAGGTTTTAAGCAGTTTCTTGAAAAGTGCTTCCTGCCCTTGCTCTGAACAAGGTGTGACAGTTCTGAAGTCTGTTACTGTAAGGACTGATGATCTGATTTTGGACAGAAGTCTATACAAGCATGGGAGTTAGGTGGGCAGTTCTACAGCCTGCGGAATGCTCGTGCATCCTTTGAGGGATGTTTGACAGAACAGACTGGGACTCATCTACCTCAAATGACCCTGTGGCGCATTCAGTTTGCTTTTAGTTTTAATTTCCCATGTACCTGGAAGGGAGAAATTACTACAGTGCTACTTAACATAAATACCCCAGACGCACAGGCAGAGGTGCAGCATGTGCAGGGCTGGTTGAGAAGCTGAGTGGTCAATTCACACGTGAGGCATCTGGCAGGAGCAGTGTTGGGAACTTCCCCTGCTGGTGATTTACCACCTCTGAGACTAAACAAATAATAAATATTCATTTACTTACATTTTATTCATTTATTACATTAAAACAGTCAATGTGGTATCTTTTTTTCTGATAGTGAGGAGCAGAAATAACTATATTCAAGTTTGCCATTACTGTAGCTCATGTAAAAAGAACTTCTGGATTTTGAGTTTGACAGAGTGACTATAGTAGATTGCAAAGCTGAACACTGTATAAAGCTTCTGTTATCACACAGTCTAGCCAGAGATCATGACGTGTCAGTACCAACTCCGATTCACAAAGCTCCACAAAGTCATTCCTGTTTTTAAAGACTTTTGATGTGTATCAGATGCTGAAGAATGATGCCAAAGTAAATCCTTGTGATGGAGCTTATATTCATGCAGCATTTGTATACTCTTAGAATATTCTAAAAGTGCAATAGTGTGTGACTTTATGGTTAATGCTGTTCACTTTGACCTGACAGACTGCCATTCATCTCCTTTCCTCTTCATCTGCTATTCCAGCACCTTACTTAGCCACTCTGCAGCTTGACAGCAGCCTGTTGCTACCACCTAAGTACCAAACCCCAGCGCCAGCAAGCCAGGCACCAACAGCACCAGGGAACACTGGACCTGTCCCCTCAAACTCAACATGTCTCTCAGCTGCTGGGGCACCGTCAGCAGGCAACTCCTTTAACTCCACACCTAGTGGTGGCACCACTAGCCTTCCAGCAGGGAGCAGTTCATCCTCTGGATCCTCAGTGCCACAGCTGTCAGCATCTTCAGCAACACCTGGCATTAACCAGATGACCACTACCTCTACTCCAGGGTTTAGTGGGAATATTGGGTCAGGGCAAAACACCAGCAGTGGGGGAAACACAACAGAGCGCTCGCAAGGAAGCACAGGTCCTGGAGGAGATGCAGAATCAAGTCAAAATGCACCGCAGCAGCAACAGGAAGGACAGGAAGGGTAAGTGACTTCAGTGCTCAAACGACTCCAAGTACATCTAATTAAATCCACTGTTATCCTGGTTCCATATAACCTGTAATCTTTAATCCTTATGTAAATCCTAGAAGAGGACCTTCTGACACGTGCAGAGCTAGTGGCCAGATGTAAATGAAGCAGGACCTGGTTTTGTTATGTCTACAGTGGTTACTGATAAAGGGGAGCTGGAAAAAACAAACCTCCCCTTTTGTGTAACAAGCAACAAAGTTGTTCAAGTGCATGATGGTGGCCTTGCCATTGTGTTTGAGGTGCCTTGGGATGTCCCACCTGGTATTTGCAGTACAAGTTAAATATGAGGTGTCTCCGAGGCTGTGTGCCCTATCTGCTCACTTGGCCTGACCGGTCAGGTGCTGCAGGACCTTTCCTGTGGCACTGAATGCCTCTCACATGGGCAACACCATCACACCTCTGCCAGCAACAGACACAAAATGCAATCCATGGCTTTGTTTCCATGTGCCTGCATTGTGGGTGTTGCTTTGCAAGCAGGTGCACTGTTAGGTCAGGAAATGGGGTTATATTGCTTTTCCTTTAAAATAAGCTGCAGCAGCACAACTTATTTAAAGACTTCAGTATAAATAGTCCATTAAACATAAACATTAGCAAAATATTTTTTGACATCTTATGTAAGTAACTTCCTGAGTGAACATGTTTTTCATTACTCTTATAATAAAGCTTATTACGAATAGCCATGATATATGTTAGGGAGTTCCTGTATCTTAAGTGAAAAGCCCACATCCTGTTGTAGTTGGGGTTATCCTTCAGACATCTGTTTGCTGGCTCTGTGCAGAACAGCACTTGAGCCACTGCAGCATGGTTTCTGACAAAGGAACTCTGCGCTGCTTGTGATCACTTACAGATGTCGAGCCTCCTGCTCATGGTTAAGGCAGGGAAAAGAATTTTATCAAGCAGAAATGTCCAGTTGCTCCTTTCATTACCATGCAACTTCACTGTAACTGAACAGGGACTTGAATCTCCATGATTGTTACTTTGGCACTTCTCAGTTCTCAGTCCTTTCTCTTCCCCTTCCACTTGTCCTGAAAGAAAACCCTAAACAGCCCCAAAATCCAGCATGAAAGGACTAGTAGTCAGCTAATAACAGTCAACTTTTCCATATTCTTCAGACATAATCTATTCTGCTTGTATAAAATGAGATTATGTTAGACTTTCTGGTGGGTGTCTTTAAAGCATAATTAATAATGGGTATTTTGGATTAAGAACTGCTGTGGGTAGAAGTGATCTCCCTTCAATCACTGTTGTCTCGTGGTTTTTACTTTTGCTTCTGAACATAAGGATCACTTCATTCTCCTCCTTTTCCTCCTCTGCTCTGGCCTAGCACACCTTTACTGTGAACAGTAATGAACAGTTGTAACTTGCTTTGACTCTAACATCATGTGTCTCTCCAGTGTTACTGAGAGGGAGAGGATCGGGATTCCCACCGAGCCGGAGTCTGCAGACAGCAACGCCTATCCTCCTGCTGTTGTCATCTACATGGTGGATCCTTTCACCTACACTGCAGACGAAGAATCTGCCTCAACCAACTTCTGGCTGTTAAGTTTAATGAGATGTTACACAGAAATGTTGGATAACTTACCTGAGAACATGAGGAATTCTTTCATTCTCCAGGTAATTCTACCTTCCTTTGTATCTTCAAACTGGAAAGTCATTCTATCACAGCAGGCTTTTGATACCTACTCTGTACTGAAGATACAGAATGGAAGGTAATATATAAATATATAAAACAATATATAAAGTCCAGGTGACGTTTACAGATTATTTTGTTGACAGTGCAGGTCGATATATTAGAAAACCACCTGCTTCTTTGTTTTGATGAGGAAATTAATGTAAGGCAGCCGTGGTATCCTGCATCAAATCTGTTCCATGGTTCTAGCAATCATATATGCTGGATGCTTCCTTAAGAGGGATTTTAGTTACTTAAGTTGCAACTTTGGTTGCCATTGCCAAAAATGCCCAGTTGCTCCTTTGATGACTTTGGATGTTGAGTTGTTTGCTTTTGCTATGCTCTTGATTTATACTGTTTAATCCA
The DNA here is from genome assembly GCA_009867235.2 of Psittacus erithacus. Lineage (NCBI taxonomy): Eukaryota > Metazoa > Chordata > Aves > Psittaciformes > Psittacidae > Psittacus > Psittacus erithacus. The sequence goes on from WYDI02006770.1 coordinate 7,515, forward strand.
AAAGAAATGTGCAACCAGACATTTAGTGTATAATTTAAGTATTGTATTGTTGTTATCTGCTTCTTAAAAATAATTCACCATGTAACTTGGCATATAATAATAGTTACTTACTATGGAATTACTTCAGAATTGGATTTGGGTAGTCAGAAGCAGAGCTTGGCCTCTCGCCCAGACTGCCTGTTTTCCATGCCTCTTCGTCACAGTAGCTCAGTAAAGAAGTGGCGGAAAAGGGGGGGGCCAGAGATTAAACCATGTGTGTATGTGTGCAACACACACAGAAGCAGCACGTGAGTGATGTCTGTATGTTGTCTTCACATGTGTTGAGCTTGGCTTAAACACAGTTTAAAGGGAAAAAAAAAAGGAATTGGAAGTTGTTACAAGTGTCTCAAATCTGGCATGGAATGTGTTTGTCTTTTCTGGTAATCCTGACCTTCTCATTCCCTAAGGTGATTGGGGAACCCGTCACCAAACTATTTCAGTCTTGAGGTGAAGTGAAAATCAGATTCACAGCTTCGTATTGTGACAGATTGCAGGAATTCAGTTGATTCAGACCTGAAGATGCAAAAAACAAAACAGCCCCTGATGTTGCCATGGCTGAAATACAAGAGCATGCAAACTGCATGTAGAAACTGTATCTCAGTCTATGCAAGACAACTGATGTGCTTCCCAGCTCAAAGTACTGTTTGTTTCCTGGGTACTTCCCCTTGGTTTGTCAAAATATGGGGCATTTTGCCAGTTTATGTCAAAATCGTAGACATTTTTCTGCAAGTAAAGGTAACATGAGCTAGTCACCAGCAGTGTTCTCACAGCTGTGCCATAGCATACACACACACAGTTACTCCAAAGTAAATCAAACCCAAATGTTTCCAGACTTATTCCAACTCCTACATAGTGAGGGAAAGCCCAGCTTCTGAAAGTCTTGGATAAAGAACTTGTCCCCAAAAACACGCAGTCAAGTTTAGTAACTACAGTGTGTCACCAGAGCTCCAATGGCTCAAGCAAGAACCACACATCAGTAAAACTTTTGTGATGCTTCAGTTTTATTGCTACTGAAAATATTTGTCAGAAGGATCTGTGTGGGTCTCACAGCATTGCCTGCACCGTAATGACCTTGTACGGATGGTTTCTGCTCCAAAGATCTCACTGTTTAAAAGAAAAGACAAAACACCCCATAAATCATAACAGAACCATAATTCTACTCTCTGCCATGTCCCCTAAGGGTGACAGGGTGGTGCTGGTTGCCAGAGGACCAGCAAGCAAGTGCTAATTCTAACCACAAGCTGTGGAACCCAACCTGCCTGAGCACAGAGTTAACCCTGCCCAGATGATGGAGCAAAGGTGCCTGCAAATGCAGATGGGGATCAGAAGAATGAGATTACAAAAAATCAGAGGTGCTTGAATACAGGGATTTGGATTAAAGGAAATTAGAATTTCCCAGGGGTTTTTTTTAGGGTATTGCTTTTAAAAGCCACTGGTAGTTACTTCTTGGGGTACACTTTGATAGTGTTATACGTGTGATTAATGATGGGGCCTTCCCAAAATGAAGGATGAATGAGAAAGTGGACTTCCAAAAAGTAACACCTGACTGGGTAAAACAGTCTGCTCCGTTTGTGGAGATGATGGGGTTTGTCATTCAGTGATGATCATGTCACAGAAAGCAACACTCATTTGGAGTGTCTGCTCCACTGTTTGTCAGCTACTACAAATGTATTCCATACTCTGCAGTTACTCTCGTGCTGTAAGGAGATTCTTCCATTATATTGGGCGGTCAGAGTCTCAGTTTTGAGAGATTTTACAGCCTTAAAATACATCATCAGAGTGGGAACTGAAGGTTTGTATCAAGGAACGCAGTCGCTGGCTGTTGTGGGTGCTCATGCCAGAGGGTGGTAGCCCTGGTAGGAAGCTACAGGTACTGTAATGCATATACGCCACATACAAAGTGCTGTGGCTGTGAAATGACTATTGAATGTGTGAGTCTGGCTTGATATTGATGAACAGCTCCTTGAAGAAGTTGAGTCATGTTTTCTTGTTTATATGACCTGTACAGATTGTGCCTTGCCAGTACATGCTGCAGACAATGAAGGATGAACAGGTTTTCTACATTCAGCACTTGAAGTCGCTGGCTTTTTCAGTGTACTGCCAGTGCAGGAGGCCACTGCCCACCCAGATTCACATCAAGTCTCTCACAGGCTTTGGACCAGCTGCCAGCATTGAGATGACCCTCAAAAACCCAGAGGTTAGTACTGGAGTCAAGAAGTGAAAGCCTGTTAATAAACTGTAACCCCTTCTCTCCAATATGACAAAAGGAGAAGAGAAAATAAGGAATATTTCTTCAAAGTGCAAAAGACAATGATAACATAGAAGGAGGTGGTAATCTAAGACTTAATAGAAAATAGTGAGAACAGTGGCAGACTACTTGCTTTCAAAACATTTTAAGCTTCTGGTTTTGAGTCATGAAGTAAAAGGGTAAAAGATCAGTGTGGAACCAGATCTTGAGACACTGTCATCTCGATCTGTAGTCATCCTACAAGAAAGTGTTTATGTCCCATCTTTATATACGCATACATATGAAATAAGTTCCTGTACCTAATTACAGATATTATATTAATTCCCTGAGGTACTGGAGAATTCCCCTTCTTTCAGTGGGATTTTTATCTGGCATCTCTTTTTTAAACAGTAAATATTCAAGCCTTGTTTGTGAGTTTGCAGGGATTTCAAAGGAAGAGTAATCCATCGTAATTTCCATGGATGTTTTTCATTCTTTGAAGATAAGGATGACTGTTTTATTTAGATTTAATGGACCAACTAAACACTTACCTTGAGATAAAGACATTCAGAACCATCATAAACCCAACCTATCAGCACGTTTCATTACTCGTGGAAAGCCCTAAGCTCTCACTGGGAATTCCTAAAAGCAGGATCACCTCAGGCATCTCCCCTTCACATTCTCTCCTCACTCTTCCCTCTAAAAGGTACCTGTTCAGCAGGATGGGTTTTGCAGCAAGTTGAAGTCATACTTCAAGCTATTTAGGTGTAAGGGAAAGAGCAATAAACTTGCAAGATGCCTGCAAACGTCTCCCTCCCGGGCACTGCTGCCAGGGGAGTATGCTTGTGGGAAGTGACCTGGGGCAGAAACAGGAGCCCCCTCCATGTCTCTTAGGAAAACACCATAACTGACTTCTCTGAGCAGGTTAACTTGCACTTTGCATTTCATGTTTAATTTCCTTTTTGGAACAGTTTTCACAAGCAGCTTGCACTTAGCATACTTCATTAACCGGATCTCAACTTTCTCCCTTGTCCATGTGTTGCTCTCAGTCTGCACCGCACTTCCCAACTTTGGCTCAACAATTAATACCCTGGCCAGTTCTAAATTACTGAGCCTGTCTGGTCAGGCCCATCATGGTTTTTCTTCAGAGGGGAGTTACAAAGCAAAGGTGGGTTTGGGGCTTTGTGGAAGAAGACCTGAAGGTTCTGTTGGGCAGATGAGTATGAGGCAGCAAGGTGTTCTGCAGCAAAGAAAGCCCACAGTAGGTGGCTGCGGTAGGAAGGGTGCTGACAGAGCAAGGAAGGTGAATGTTCTCCGCAACACTGGTTAGGCCTCACCTGGGACGTACTGGGTCTGGTTCTGGGCTCCTCAGTACAAGAAACATGGACATACCAAAGCAAATCCAGCAAAGGGCCACTTAGACAATGAAGGGACGGGAGCATCTGGCAACTGAGGAGATGCCGAGAGAGCTGCAGTGTCCTAGCAGGAGGGCTCTGATGAATGTACACAAACACTTGCTGGGAGGGAGAGAAGATGGTGCAGCCAGGCTCTGCTCAGTGGTATCCAGTGGTGGGACAAGAGGCAAGTGGGCGCACACTGACATACAAGAAATTCTGTTTAAATGAGGAAACACAAGAAAACTTATTTACTCTAGGGGTGATTGAGCAGTGGACCTCGTTGCCCAGGCAGGCTGAGCATCTCCATCGTGGGAGTTTGGAGTGCATCAGTTTTAGCCAACAGAAATGGATTGTCTGTAACGACCCTTTCCCATTCCCTCTCGACTGTGAATGCCTTGATTTATCATTTCAGACTCCCATTTCCCTGTACTCACTGACATCTGAGTTTGTGTGTTTCTTGCATTAAATAGTTATTGATCTACCTGCTGATGACTTTCTTACAGAGGCCCAGCCCAATCCAGCTATACTCGCCTCCGTTCATACTGGCACCCATCAAAGACAAGCAGACAGAGCTGGGAGAAACATTTGGAGAGGCCAGTCAGAAATACAACGTGCTGTTTGTGGGCTATTGTCTGTCTCATGATCAGCGTTGGCTTCTGGCATCCTGCACAGACCTCCATGGTGAACTGTTGGAAACCTGCATAGTTAATATTGATCTACCAAACAGGTAAAACCCTTTACCTTTTACATTACATCTAGGACTATAGTTGTCATCCCTCACTCCTCAGGCTCTTGCACATCCCTTCTAATCATATTTCCTGCTGTTGTAATCATGATAATGTTACAGTGGTAACACTTCAGTTGTCATTTTCATAACTAAAAACTGCAGAGAAAATAAGATACTGCGTTACACTTGGTTTACAAATCCTGCCTGCAATTCTTACCTTCAAGAGCAACCAGTATAATGCTCAGCATATTGACACCTCTTGTGTGTCACTGCAGTAATAGTACTGGCAGCAGGCACATATTTTTTCTGCTTCTTGTTAGTAAAAGGTGAGCTGGGCACTGCCCAGGGCTGTCAGGACTCCTGCGGAGGGCAAGCAGTGAAATAATTCTAGAGAACAGAAATCTGAACGTTGTCCGGGACTCAGTTCTTACTGTTGGGTTTGGGTTTTTGTCTTCCTCAACCTCCAGGTCGAGGAGGAGCAAGCTGTCTGCACGGAAGATCGGGCTGCAGAAGCTGTGGGAGTGGTGTGTTGGGATCGTGCAGATGACATCCCTGCCATGGAGGGTTGTCATCGGGCGCCTTGGCCGCCTGGGCCACGGGGAGCTGAAAGGTAGGAAGTGTCAGCACTGCCCCTTGTCCTGGCTTGCAATGGAGACATGGCCCCAGTGCACAAGCTGAATGACTCACAGACCTGATCATGGGCCTTTAAAACCAGAACACTGAGAGTGATAATCCCTCCCTGATTGCAGAAACAATTTGCTTCTTTCTGCACTGGGTTTGACATCACTGCTCACGTCCTTTAGGTGTTGTGTAGGTTAACTAGCATTTGCACAGTGTACTTCCAGGTGGGTTTTGTCACATTAGGGGAAAGATCTGAACAGTAGTTATCCTGTCACAAAACAGAAACAGGATTCAATTCTGATTCCTAAAGTCTACCCTTTGCCCTCTTTCACACCAGATCAGTACCTTCTCTAGCTACAAGTGGAATGAACGACCCATTCTTAAAGACACACTTACACACACCCTCTTCAGGATGTGGCTGAGTAATGCAGGTAGCTCATGGGATACCAACAAACCCCATGGAGTGGGCACAGAATACCCGGATTGCAGGGCCCTATGCTGCAAAGTGTTACTAATACTTTACTGTTTGCACCATTTGGTTCTATCATAATGTTTATTCCTTTCAGACTGGAGTATCCTCCTTGGGGAATGTTCCCTGCAGACAATCAGCAAACAACTGAAGGAGGTGTGCCGCATGTGTGGCATCTCATCAGCAGACTCCCCTTCCATCCTCAGTGCCTGCCTCGTTGCCATGGAGCCACAGGGATCATTTGTTGTGATGCCAGGTAAGTTTTAGCCAACTGTTTATTTACCATTCTTTTCACAGAAGCACATTAATTTGGGGAGACTTTTGAGTCCAACAGGAAGGCCTGGACTACCATGGCTAAACGTGGTAGAAAATAGCTTGAGCTGGCAGAATTCCTCAGAATACCATGAAGAGGCACTATGCTGGGAGTGCAGCTCCCAGGAGGAAGGAGTACTGCATGTGCTGTCCCTGTCAAAGCAATGGGCTCCTCCTGGAAGAGGTTGTGTCTTTGGGGAGATCAGTCCCTATCACCTGTCTGTGATGATGTAGTCATGAGGCAAGAACAACTCAGCCTCTGTAAGAGTCCACAGCGTGAAAGAGTAGGAGTCTGTGCAGATGGGAGTAAGGATACCTCTGCTTGCCTTTCCAGATGCTTAAGGTATTTAGAAAGTTCTATTATAAGCAGCAGTCTGCAGAATTGAGCTGAAATATATTCAAATTTTGGGGTTCCTTTTGATTATTTGTTGCATTATGTACGCATGTGCTTTTTAATGTATATGGGGACTTATCCTTGCCAACTATTCTGGGATTTTTTTAAGTTTAGAAATAAAAGAATACTCCCTGCAGCAGAATTAAGCAAGCTTGAACATGACTATGACTCATCAAGTTGAATAATTTTCAAAGCAGAGATTTTGTAATGTGAAAAAATAGATGGCAAGTTTTGCTATCCTCATGTCAACTGAAGTAGGGTATATTTCATAATTACACAGACGTCTGTGTCAAAATAAACTTCATTTGCTCATTTAACAGGGAAGTCATTGGTTAAGGGCAGCAGAATGAAAGGAAAGGTGGGGCATTGTATGGGAATTCACACAGCTCAACATTGTCTGTACAACTTGTGATCTTGATTTCAGGCTTCTCTAGTAATTTGTTTTAAGATAAGAACCCTCAAATGTGTATTAGCTTGCAAGCCCGGATTAGGTGCACAGAAATGTAACTTGAACACAGAGCACCTATTTTGAAGGTGATGGAAATGAACGTCTCTGCTGTTGCTTCTGTTCTGGCAGATGCTGTCACTATGGGCTCAGTGTTTGGCCGGAGCACTGCGCTGAATCTGCAGTCATCTCAGCTGAACACCCCGCAGGATGCCTCCTGCACACACATCCTGGTTTTCCCAACCTCCGCTACTATCCAGGTAGCACCAGCAAATTACCCCAATGAGGATGGATTCAGCCCTACTAATGGTAAGTAAGCAGTGGCTCGTGTAAGAGGTGAGATACTCACCAGTGCTCCATGGGCTATTGAGAACATAAGCAGTAGCACCAGTCATGAATAAAAAGCCTGAGTGAGCTAGTGTTCTCCCATAGACACCATAGCACCCAGTTCAACTTGAAGAGAACACCCCTATGCTTTACGGTTACAAGACAAGGTTTTTTTCTGAGGTCTGTTTGCAGGGAATTGTGCTGATTTATTCCATAAGGAATATGGACCAGTCAGTGTGCAAAATGGCACAGGCTTGAAAATGCTTTTTCTTGTTGTTGTGACTTGATCAGGTGAACATGAGGTTTATAGTAGTGGTGCACTTCATGTATGTTGTGTAAGCAGCTTGTGGTTTAGAATTTGCATCTTCTAAAGCAGGCAGAGCAGACCAACCCGAGAACTCTCAGTGTTAGCCTGTGCTTTTGCAAGTGTATGCAACCCTGTAGTTTGTGTCAGCAAGACCCCGGGTACTGCTTTATATCTTTCCTAACTCTTTTGCCATAAGTTCTTAAAAATTATTATCAAATAATTTATTTATAATTATTATCAAATAATTATCAAAATAAATTAATATTTAACTAATAGAGTAACCACAAACATTTCCAGCAGAAGTATTTTGTGCAGAGGGAAGTTACAGTGTAAAGAGGAAGAAGGGCCCACTGTTTTTGAGAGTCTGCTTTGATGTGTTCCTGCTGGAATTCCAGTGGGCCTCACAGCAGGGAAGTTACCCCTCCCCGCACTGCAGCAGCTGTCCTCTGCAGGCCCCAGAGCCCTGCTGAGTGCTGTGCTGACAAATATTTAACCTGCATTAACCTGCCTTGGAGTGCTCCAGATGCTAATGAGCACCAGGGACCAGAGCTGGTGCTTCCAAAAGGGTGTTAGATTTAATTTTCTTAACTCTCTTCTACTTAATGATTAAACTGCTTCCTATGCTATTAGCCATCTCATTTATGCTTTGGAGGCTAAGCAGAGCATGACATTAGTTCTGTCTTGTTTACTGAGGTTGTAGGACAGAAGTTAATGAACTTGAGTTAATTCATTGCTCTTGCAATGAATTGTTTCTCTTTAGAAGATTCAGAAAAACAACCATCTGCGCATTTCCACCTTGGGCCTTCAGGTGAAATCAGTTCAACACACACGTGGCCTTTCCCTTTTCATGCAGAATGAATTCTTTCTCAAGAGAAGTGATTTCAATATGTAGAAATGCAGAGCTCTTATTGAGGGCTCCATGTGTCTTAGCATAAATTTGGCTGCAATTCTAATTAGTCCAGCTAATTCATATGGCTCCCACTGTCCCTTTCTGGGTCCTGAAATGTACTTCAGGTGTCATTATACTGCTTAAATGCCTTTGCCTACTGAGAAATCTGGATAAGGAAAAAGATCCTATAAACCACGTTGTGATGCTTGTAAGTTTTTGCTGTGTTTTAATGTCTTAGCTTTCCATCGTGTAAATCACTCGTGGTGTCATAACCAGTGTTGCAAATGCCTGAGAGATGGAATGTGCTGCTCACAGAATGCAAACACGTTTTCACTGTATCTTTACATCCTTCCCACATATTAACATAAACCATATAAAACCAGCAAACGATGGTAATACAACTCTATTTAATTCCTGAGATGAAAGTAAAACATTAAAAGCTACATTGTAGGAAATCCTGATGCAATATCTGAAATAATCATGGAACTCCACAGCCTGGAAGCCGGGGCCTTGCTGCCCTTATGGTCCTGTGAGCAGTGCCCCAGAAGCTGCTGGGATTGCTCCAGGATACTTGGACCCAAGTGCCAAAGCCTGAAGAGCAGCACATGCCAGGAACAGCACACCTCCCTTTGTTTGGTGGATTTCAAGTGTATAGTGAATGGATTTCTGAGACCAGCTGCAGAGAAGGGTCCTTTTTTCTGCTGTGAAGATCCGTTTGGATTTGATGAAGCTGCTGTGACAGGATTTGTGTTCATCTCTGACCATTGTTCAGCTTCATTATTTTAATAGATGTCTGCCAGCTTTTCCTTTCAAGTGTGTGGTTGCAGTGAATTGAACAGTCAGGTGTTTGTCTCTGCTTCCATCTGCCTCAGCACAATGTTAAAAAAGTATGATAATAAATTAAAGGGAGTGCTCATAAATCCCAAAAATCTCTTGACAAAAATGAGTGCAGCAGCACACTGGAATAATTTCTCTTTCTTTTCCTTTCCAGATGACATGTTTGACCTCCCATTCCCAGATGACATGGACAATGACATTAGAATTTTAATAACAGGGAATCTCCACTCTTCACCAAATTCCTCCCCAGTTCCTTCCCCTGGATCACCATCTGGCATTGGAGTGGGATCTCACTTCCAGCACAGTAGGGTAAGGCTGGAGTACCTTAGGGCACAGGCTACTGGAAATAAAAGGCAGAAAAAGACCCAAATCCTTCAATAAAACCTTTTTTCCCTGTAGATTCTCAAACATAATCAGGTCAATAGCAGCAGAAATTACTGTTACTATTGAAGGTGGTGGTTAAATGCCATTGTAGAAGATGCCTCTGCCTTGGCTCTTTACATCTCTGAAGTTAATTGTTAATGTAAAGATAACTGAAAGCAAGAAAGGAGAGAGAAGCTTTATTTTTGTGTGGCCCTGTATAAACCTGTATGCATCCAAGTTCTTTTCTGGGAAATCACATGGAATGTCCCTGGCGCAAAGTGACAAATATTTGAGGGAAAGGCAGATGGCAGCTCTGTTCATAGGAATTTCTAGCGGGGAAGAAGGGAGCTAATTCTGGTAGTAATAAACCTTGCCCATAGAGACTCCCCAGGTGCTGTGGGTGCTTATGCAAATGTTGTTTGCTCAGTAAAACTTAGCCCAGAGCACCTACAGTGCTTGTAAGTTACTTTTGTTTGAAGTGGCTTTTGTAAAGTTGGTTCCAACCCCAGAGATTACTTAAAATGCAAGTTCTTTTGGGTAATTGAAGGTATTTTTTTGAATCAGCCTTAGCACACTTTGGATCATGTTTGATGGAACTCTTCTACTCATCCATGTAATTGTGAAAGAGACTTAGCTGTACTCTTCAAATGGTTTCCATCGCAAGTGTGGAGAAGTATGATGCTTCAGAATTCCTGTGGAGAAGTTTTATTCTAGAAATAGTACATTTAAGGCAGTAGCATATTGCTTCTTTACTAAATAATACAGTATTTTATTAAAGAAACAGGCTGACTTGTATACAGGAAACAACCCTGTGCATTTAAAAGTCATATATAAATCTGTATAATATACGTAACTGGATCTTGTGGCTGTTACTGGTGGCTTCCCCTGTAAATCTGCTATGAAAGCAAGTACCAAATAGGTATTTACAGGAGCTATTCCTACAGCTGAGCTGTATGGTGCTTCATTCAGCCTCTGTAACATAGCACTGCATTTTTCTAAACGTAAGAAAGATCTTAAGAGAAGAATTCTCACTCCCTGAAAAGGACTAACTACATGGAGTTAGTTCCTCACCTGGAAGGAAAAAGTCCTCAGCCAGGATGCCTCAGTGGTCGGTCGCCTTAATACACTCTCAGAGTGAAAAATTACTTCTGCCTCAACCACAGAAACGCTAACACTGTGTTTTGTGATCTTAGTACGCAACCACCTTTCCTTATGTTGATACTCCAACCCACGTTTCAGAGGCTACACAATTGCACATTACTGTCACTTGGTTATTTCAGACTGGTATGTGGCAAATTGAAAGTTCTAAATGCTGTTACTAAACCCTCCAGCCATAAATCACAATTCATCACTCGTTACAACTTCTCTCTGTCATTGAGTTCATTCAGCCATCTCTGTTCTGTACCACTTTCAGGGATGTGTTTACAGAACTCATTCTCTGTGGAACTCTATCCAAGTGGCTTTAAGAACAGCACTGGAAGGTTAATGACCAAAGAGCTTAGAGGCCTGGACAAGCCATTTCTAGACAAACCTGTCAGAGTAATTCAGTTTAACCATTAACAAGGGCCTGGTAATTGCTGTGTAATTTTGGGGTTTACAAAAGCAGCAGCGTGTGATCATTACCTCGTGGGTCGGGGAAGGTCGCGCCTCCGTCCATGTAACCCATAATTGATTGCTGCGGTTCAGTGCCGCGTGTCCTCAGTGCACAGCAGGCACTTGGCTGCCTGGCTCCTGAGCCGGCTGAGATGCAGCCTCCCCTGCCTTTATGGGGTGTTTAACTGCCTTGGATTCCTGGTCGAGGCACTGCTGCTGGAGAAGGACCTGCTTGAAGGACTAGTAGTGAAGGTGGTGTGGTTAAGCCAGTTCCTGTATAGTGGAGTCTTTTAACCTGTTGACTTAGAAGATGTTTATGGGTTAAAGGAGCTGCTACTCCAGTTCTTCTGAGATAAGTTACAAGCTAAAATAGTTCACAGGCATCTTTTGGGCTTTTCCTCTATGAGTCATAGAATGGTTTGGGTTGGAAAGGACTTTAAGATCATCCAGTTCCAAGCCTCCTTCCATGGGCAGGGATACCTCACACTAGACCATGTCACCCAAGGCTCCATCACCACCAGGGATGGAGCAAAATAATAAGGGGTGTTTCCAAAAAAAACCCCAAATGTGTTTAAAATAGAATGTCTTCTAGAATGGAACAGCAGAAACCCTTCTGATAGCTGAGGAGATCCTGGTAGGCTTGGTGCTGTGGTTCAGGATAGGTGAGGCTGTGTGCAGATACACACAGGATGGGGTATACAGGCTCACAGCAACATGGGCTGCTACTCAACAGCCACGAGTATGGGAAGTTCAAGTAAGTTTTACTCCAGAAATCAAATCTCAAACATATATGCTGATAGGCAGCAACTCAAAGACTGATTAATTTAGGTTTGCAGCTGGTCTCTTGTTAACTCTCTCCTCTCTAAATGTTTTGTTGCATAATGAGAATATGGGTAACAAATGCTGCAAAAAATACAGTACATGAATAAATGACTGAGTGACGTGAGCTGAAGAGCAGGACAGTTAACTTCCTTTCCCCCCCACACTTCCCCAGTGCAGTAGTACAAATAAAACCAAAGCACAGTGTCTTGTGTCCACAGCAAGGAGCAGCAAGTACCCTGTTCTTATTAAGCTCTCAAGGTAAGTAACTGAAAAAGCAAACACAATCAAACTCACAAAGATGCAGACACTCTCTGTTCTTCCATATTTGAGCGTGTAACACATCCTTCCACAAGCTGAAAGGTGATCTAAAGGGATTCTGGAACACAAGCCTGGGGAGCCCAGCTACAGGGGAAAAAGGAAGGGATTAGGCAACTTTGACTAAGATTTGTGAATGATTAAAGGACAGCTTATGAAGAACAGAACTGATTTACATACTGAGGATGTATGTAAACAAAACCGATGTTGTTGGAGTGGGATGTATAACATGGAATAACAACCTGCCTTCCCAACTCTTCTTTCAGAGCCAAGGGGAACGTCTCCTTTCCAGAGAAGCCCCTGAAGAACTGAAGCAGCAGCCTCTTGCTCTTGGATACTTCGTATCAACTGCCAAAGCTGAGAATCTTCCGCAGTGGTTCTGGTCATCCTGTCCTCAGGCCCAAAACCAGTGTCCGCTCTTCCTGAAGGTCTGTGTTGGTATCCTTTCACACGGGAAAGAGAATTAGAATTCCACTAATATGCTATGAATTTTCTTTCCAAATGCTGGCTTTGCATGTTACCACAGCTGTGACAGTTCTGGAAATGGAAATGTAATTTTAGGTTCGAATTTACTTGGGGTATTAAAACACAATTGCTAAAGGCCCTTACCTGAAAATGGAATAGTTTGACAGCTTCTAAACACAGAATCATCCCAGCTGTGTCTGGTATTAGAGAGGTATCCCAGTTTTCATTTTCAGTCAGCCTAAGACAGGAGAGATCTCTTCTGCCATAACTCAGTTGTGACACAGAGTAAAAGTGAGTAGCACCTCCAGACAGAGCATTTTCTCTATGTGCTTATTATTTCCCTAGTTGTAAAAGTTGCACAGTGGAGACTGTAGTCTCAGAGGGAAGCTGATACCCTCCATTGCAGAAATGCAAGTGCTTGTGAGATGTATACAGCAGAATTGGTTCAACTACTGGAGAGTCACTGATCCCTCAAGTGTCATACAGCTGCTTATTTGAATGAATCCAAAAAGTGAACTAGTGAGCATGGAAAGAAGGTGAAAAAGATGCCTTGAATAGCATCGCATAACTATTAGAGCAAAGTGTAGAATAGTAAAGTGAGTACCACTTTACACATTCCCAGCATAAGTAACAAATACTTAGCTTTTTTGTGAGTCTCTCAGGTAAATTCCCTCATCCATGTCTCTGAGGCAGTCAGCAGTGAAGGTGTCTGTGTCTCAGTTCTTTCCTCATGCAAAAAAAGCAATGTTGAGACTGATGTTAAGGATGACTTGCAGCTGGCATGTCAGGCTGCATAGCACCTCCACCAGCAAATACAGAACCTTACTCTGTGCTCTTCAGGGATAGGTTTCCCTGGGTGCTTTTCCTTCTACTGACAAAACAGAGATCTCAAAATAATACACAAAATAAGCCACCGTGGTTTTGGAGCTAGAGATGAAGTTTTGTGATAAACTAAAAACTACCTTTTTTTTGTGAATGAGTAATCCAGAGAGCAGTTTCAGTTCCAGCAGTAAAACACAGTCGGCAGAGCTCCAGGCAACATTAGGAATTCCTCTGTAAGCTTGTACTCCACTTGCACCAGAGCAGGAGCCATCACCCTTCCCTGCCCCACCACCCCAGCCCAGCACAATTGGGCTCTCAGATCTAGGCTGAATTCAACATTTAATGTGACTGGGAACATGCTGGTTTGGTTTGGACAGGGGACAGGGAGCAGGGGCCTGTTTCTGTTACACTGCACGGTGCTGCGATCAGGAAACTTGCAGGGCATGTGAGGCAGAGAGACTGAAGTCATCTTTGATTTGGATTAAGTATTTTTATGCTGAAGTATTTCATCTCTAATGCGTGTGCCATAATTGGAGGAGCATAAAAGAGGTAGAGCCTTGGCAGGCTGTGTGGCATATCCAGCTGCCCACTGAAAGGCTCACATGGCTGCTCAAGATCAGTAAGAAATCCCTTTCCTGCCCCTGTGTAAACTAATGCAGGAGCCCTGCTTCAGCAGAAAGGGAAGGCAGGCAGAAAGCATGCCAGCAGGGAGCAAAGGCAGCAGTGTGTGATATGCTCAGACACCCACCTCCACATGGTCCTCTGTCACTGGCTCCTAGTATGGAGTTTGAAGACCCAGGATGATTTGTTACTGCAGTACCAAAAGAACCCCTGACACTTCCCAAGTGCTTCCCCTCATCACTCCTCCCCTGGCTAACATCTAGAACAGAATTCAGTGTTCTTTTTTCAAGATCCTTGATTCTAGTCAGGAAGAGAAGTGAGTTTATTCAAAAATCTAATCGTTATGGAACCTGGAAATACACATGGTCATGGTGGGGTCAATACAGAATCACCAACTTGCCATGGTGTCCTGAGACAGCTCAGAATGTATTTGTTCATGTGAAGCACTTGCTGTATGAAGTGTTAATCTGTGCTCTTTTCCTCTACACAGGCCTCACTACATCACCATATCTCTGTAGCACAGACAGATGAGCTTCTACCTGCCAGAAATTCTCAGCGAGTTCCTCACCCCCTTGACTCTAAAACTACATCAGATGTCTTGAGGTAATGCCTCTTGGGATTTGCATTTCCTCCCTAAGGTTCTGGGGATTGAGCTCTGGGATTCCAGGGGGACCTTTTCATCTCCCACAGTGTTCTGTTTACCGGGTGGGCTAATCAGGCCTGTGCCTGTGCTTGATCAAACCAAAGTGACTTACAAAAGGAGATAATAGTACTTTTCTGATACTAGTATCTTAGGAATTGGGATGGAAAGGAGATATTCTTCCTGAGGTAATACAGGGTTGTGTTTGCCTCCATCCCATGTGTTGGGGACTGAAAGATCTCTTCTATGAGGCAGCAGGCAGGGAGCAAACCTGCGATTAACCAGGAAATGAGCATCAAAAACTGTAATCAAATGCTGGCGCAGGTTGCCCAGAGAGTCCTTAGAGTTCAAGACTCAAGGCCTTGAAGATGGTGGGATTTGAACTTCTGTGATTCCATAATCTTAACTATGTGCTGGGGAGGGCCTGCGTTTGAATAGCTTCGTTCAAGTTCACACATCTTAAACCGAAAAATTCCTGCTTCCCATTCTCCCATTTTCAGGGAGTCTTCTCCTGCGCCAGCCCTGCCAGCATTAGTACAGCCAGGCAGTCCACATGACTGTGTCTCTGGGAGGAACCACAGACACCTCCAAGAAAAT
The DNA here is from genome assembly GCA_009867235.2 of Psittacus erithacus. NCBI lineage: Eukaryota > Metazoa > Chordata > Aves > Psittaciformes > Psittacidae > Psittacus > Psittacus erithacus. Next base: position 22,744 of record WYDI02006770.1, read on the forward strand.
CATCTAGAGAAGACAAGAGGGGAAGGAGTAAATGATTCCAGTTTCATGTCTGTGTTTCTCTCTGCAGGTTCGTTTTGGAGCAGTACAATGCACTGTCCTGGCTTACGTGTAACCCTGCCACTCAGGATCGCAGCTCCTGCCTTCCTGTCCACTTCGTGGTGCTCACTCAGTTGTACAACGCCATCATGAATATACTCTAATAGATAGAAAAGCACTTGTTGTTCTGGCTTCTTCTCCCCTCGACCTGAGAAACGTGCCACAATCTGCAAAGATCCCGATTTTGCTTCTCTTCAGACCAGTCCTGTGCTGTGCTTCTGTTCCTCCAAGAGCACATGTGAATTCTGCAGTGTTCAAAACTCAAGTACCCATTAACATCTCTGGCAACTTCAGTCCAAAATCTGGGAACATCCAAGAACAGTGAACACAGAGTAACCTCAAATCAGTGTTAGTTTGGTGGCCCAGTAGCTACTGGTCAGTGTGATGCTTTTTTTTGATACTTTATTTTTTTAAGGAAGACTTACAGTATCTTTTTGCATTAGGAACTCTGAGAAACAACCAAGAGCAGTTTCAGCCCTGCAGGGAAAAATACCTTGTAGTGACCAGTTTGGGTTGTCCACAACTTGTTTTGTTGCTTGATCATCGTCAACTGGGACTTTGCAGGAGGAACAGAACAAAAACCACCAAACCAAACCCCACACAGTTGTAGTCTCATATAAATATTGGAGTTTTCTGTCTACCTGGAGTTCCTGTCAGAGTGGATTGGGATGAATGCATGCATTTGTTACCTGTCCATGTAGATATGAATGGTCTGGAGATTCTTTATTTATTTTGAGGTTTGGGGAGGGGAGGGATTAAATTATAAAGGACCAGGAACAGTCAAATCTCTTCAAAATCCAGCTCCGTTCCACTGTAGGGTTATTTATCTACAGACCTCTCACTCTTCTGACCTAGAAATCAAACCTGAAGCTCGTCACAACCCGAGCTGGGCAGGGACACGCAGTCTGCGAAGGGCACCCTAGTGCCCTAAGGACTTCTCACCTGCACTCAGCCTGCTTAAAGCACGAGACGGCCAGTGTTCAATGAAGGATAACACTACCTAATGGAAGAGAGCGAGTGAGTGAGAGGTAGGGAGGAAAAATACTTTAAAGCCCGCTGTGAGGGCCCACGGAAAGTGGTAAATGAATCTATTGTAGAGCTATGATTGAAATATATTTCCAGTAAATTTAGTGATGTTAGGAAAGTATTTACTGAAACCCAAGTCGCCCTGGCGCTGGGGCAGACTCGTCCATGTACATATCCAAAAAAGATGGTTTTTGTTTACACGAAATCAGTTCCAAATCTGGTGTATTTTTTCTGACTATAGGAATATTATTTCAAAGAAATAATTTTTAAAAGTTATATCATTAAATTAGTACTTGAAGTTCTACCACTGTGGTGGCAAAGTGACTTTGTTTAGGAAAATGATTGCCATTGTAAAGGTTAATGGCTAATTGAAGTATTTTTATGACTCCTTCATTCCAGGCTTCAAGGGGTTTCTATTTAAACTCCGTTTTCTAATGTTTGTTGTTGCACTGTGCAGCGGGCAGGGGCTGCCTCAGGAGGGGTCGGGCACTTTGATCAGGCTCTGTGACCTTGGTGTCTATCTGTGGAGAAAAACCCACCAATTTTAAAGTTCTTCCAAAAGACTTTCATGTTCTGGTTAAAAAAAAAGAAAAAAAAAGGAAAATCTATGATTTTAAAAAGTATTTTTCTTGAGATAATGTAACATTTAAAGCAAATTATATAAAAGAAAAAAAAATGGCTTGTGTCATGAGAAGGTGGAGGCAGAGACGTGACCTGTAAATGGATGATTTTGTTCTCTGCACCACCCCTCCCATGTGGGTATCCTCTTTGCAATGTATAGGTGAAAAAAGACAAACCTGATAGCAAAGCATTTGTATCTAATGTGTACAGTGTAAAATTGACTTTAAAAATATTGCAGGACTATTTTTTCTTAATCAGAAAAGAAAATTCTCAAGGCCTTTTGAAGAGCATAAAAAGATGAAGATTGTAAACTTGTATAAACAGATTTAACTTGGGGAGGATGAACTGTAAAGTAGCCATTTGTAATCTTTTACCATTTGGGGGTTCTTTGTTCCCAGGATTCATCGGAACTTTGGATTATTCTTATTTTTGGTTATTCTTTTTAACGGGGCCGTTTTTATCCAGGGGTGTTTCTGCCCCAGCAAACCTGGTTCTAAGCAAAATGCAAACCGAAACCAAGGGCAGCGAGAGGAGAAGTTTTCATCTGGTGTCTTTTTATTTAATGTTTTTAAGTTAAGAGAAGCTGGTGACATATTTATACGTTTTTGTGCAAAAGAAATGAATGGCAATAGATTTTAAAGAAAAAAAAACCTTATGTACTTCAGTGTGAAAAGTTCTGTATAATATTTCCCTTAAATATGCATTATTTTCCTTGTGAGTTTTTTACTGACTTCAGCTGAAATGTAAAGCCCCGGCTTTCCTACAGAGTGCAGAAAGGTATTTTATTTTCCTGGTTTTCTTTCTACCTTTGGAAATTCCTGCCTAAATCCAAGTTATTAGAACTATTATTATTACAGTTGTTTGAGCTACCGGGCGGGGGGGGGCCAGCATGCTTGGATGTATATTTCCGAACCTTTTTTAACTGTAAAAGCTGTACATTTCGGGGGAGTTCTGACTTTCTCTCTCTTTATTTTGGTTTTGTTTTGGGTTTTTGGTTGGTTTTTTTCTGGGAGCATTTTGCAGTGAAGCTTCTTTTCTATCCAGGCGACAATTTGAGAGAAAACAGCAAAAAAAAATGTGAAGTTCATTTTAGATCTGCAGTTATCGCTGGTACAATACACTAAAAACAGACTTTGATAAAAGAAACAATAATAATAAAGACCTCCATTTTAAATGTCATTCATATATACCTTGTGGATGAGAGCTATATACTTTTACACACTTTTTTAGATGAATAAATTATTGAATTACTGAAGCTGTTGGTGGTTTTCTTCTGACGAGGATTTGCTTTAACTCTCGGGTTCTTGCACTGCAGGTTCCTCGTGGTATGAACGGAACTGAAAATCATTTAAAGGTTCTTTAGTAGTCATTTACTCTCGAGACAGGCGCTGCTGCCCTCCCTGAGCTAACCTGGTTCTTGCCTTCTCCATGTGCTGCCTGGTGGGAAAGCCACAGCTTCCTGAGACCCCCTTTCACATGGGAATGTGGGAATGTTCGCACTGCAACAGGACTTTACAGGACTTCCCAGTGGAAGTAAAAGCAAAATGGAAGAGTCACTCTATGGAAAATCACGTTTGTTGTGAGGGGTTTGGTGCCACCAGTGGAACTGCTGAGGTGAACAGTCAGAATTCTGCACACGGGAGTGGGTGGAAGCAACCCCGGGGTAATGTGGTGCTGCAATGGTGCTTCCCAGTGGCAGCTTGAGAGCTCTGTCTGCAGCAGGTAAGTGTTTAGGGGAGATCTCAGGGGTGGATCAATCCTGCTGCAGCAGGGTGACAAACACAAGTGCGCAGTGCATTGGCCCCAGATTAGAGAGGAACATGAATCCAGATCTGCTTTGGGCTGCTCAGTGGAGCTGCAGAACCCCCATCCTGGACAAGCTGAAGACTCACTTGGACACGTCCTTGATTGAATCCTACCTGCTTTGAGCCAGGGCCCTTCAAACAGGCACATTCTGTATGTAGCAGGTTCATTTCTAAACACAGGTGTGCAAGAAACTGATAAACAATCAGACCTTTTCCCAGTGTTAGACCTTAACAAGACCTGAGGTCCACTTTGCATTCTTCTCCCATAGGAAAAGTTCAGATGGAGCTTAGAATCTTCAGGTAATACATAATATTCTGTGCTTAAAGAATTGACAGATCTGTGCCCTCCCTAAGTACATTTTAAATACCCCAGCCCTTGCTTTACTCATAAACAAGCAAAACCAACAGCAAACTGCAGCCATCCTTTCTGCTCCATCAGCCCTGACTCACCTGTGCCTCTGGTGGGAGCCATCTATTATCAGTGGTGGTGATGGCCAGCATGAGTGAGAGTTTCTGCAGAGCCCAGCCACTCACAGAACCGATGGCTGTATGTAGCTCCTTGCAGAGGGCACCAAAAGAGCTCCTTGGCTAGGAGAGACGGAGCCTGCATTTGCATCCAGGCACAGCTCCCTCTTATCAAGGAATTGCCACTCAGTTTCGTGGCTGCTTACTGGGCATTTCCTCAGTAGTTGCAGTTCCCACTTGGTGAATCACAATCCTACACTGAGTCATAAAAATGGTCTTTATGATTTTGCCCTTTTTTTTAATCTTTCAAGCCTTCATCTTTATTTTGCTTTACTACTGATGGATCTTGTAATAAATGACATGGTAGAATTAACTTGCACAAGGTCTCACAGCATAGTTCCACTCCAGCTTTCCATTGAGTGTTCTAAATGCACGGAATTACTGCACAGCACTATTTTCACATGAAAAGCACTTTGTGGCTAATTCATTGGCTTTGAAGACAAAAGCTACCAATTAAATATCCTGTTCCATGAGGACTGTAAAGCAGAATTGAATTAAGCACTAAAATCTCAGTTGATGTGCAACAGCAACGTGTAATACTTGACGCATGGGTACAGTGCTGGGGTCTCTTACTACCAATGAAGAAGAAGGTTGTAAAGATGAGGCTGACACAAAACTGCCTTTCTTTTTCCGGCTGCCATTTCTGGTTTTGGCAGAACATTGTGGCCACCTGAAAGCAGCTGGAGCACATGGAGAAAGCATCAGGAGTCCCGCAAGTAAACATCAGGTTTATGGGCAGTCTCTCACCGTGTGTAGTGGAAATGGAGTCAGCCCCGAGATCCCCAAACAGGAAATCTTTGGTCTTCTACAACAAAGAGTATTTATGAAATGATGTTGCTTCCACTTCCCTATTTTGAAACTGAACCTTCACACTTAAACAAATGTTTATGTGGGCAGAGGCCCTGCTTTATGCTTAACTGACTCTACCAGGTATCAAAGCTGCATCCCACAGGGCTTGCACAGGATATATAAACCTCAGGGCTGTTTTAGTGAAACCTAAAATACTCTTCAAAACACTGAGACAAGACAACACCAACTTGTGTGCTGCCACCAAGAGAGCTGCAGTACCCAGACCTGAGACCCTCAGTGCAACATCAGCCCTTGCTCTGGTTCTAGGCTGGGACTTGCCAGCCATGCTATAAGCATTTATAGTGATTTATAACTAAATTTACATAAGCTATAAACATTCATGCATGTTCATTTGTCTGAACAAGCATTTGCTCTCGGCCTGTGAGAACTACTTGAAACCTTTCAGAATTATGACACCATTAAGAAACCAAAACCAAATGAACAAGTATTTAGCATCAAGGCCAGAGAGCCAGCACGGGCGCTGCAACTGCTGGGGCTTAACAGAAACTCTTTCTGTAACAGGATCTTCTGTGGTCCTGCAACACAAACCAAGGGCAGTGCCTGCCAGAGCTCACTGGCACCTCTGCCTGCTCCACAGTGTGCCCCCACGGCTGGTGGAATTCCTGGCCCCTAACACGGAGCTCAGGACACCAAAATGCTGCTGTTAACACCATGGCTTGGTCTTTAGTTCTTAATCAATCTCCTCCTCTGCAGTTACATCCAGCAATGTGGCCTCTGTCCTGCTGCTTGTGCCTCTTCTGTCTGACAGACATTTCACCTGCTCCTGTGGGAGAGTTGTCATCTGCACCCCAACATCCCCTTACGGCACAGGCAGGGATCCTCCCTCCAGCTGGGGCCTGTTCAAAGACCCAGGCCAACAGAAAGCTGATTCAGGCCACGTAGCACCACAGCAGGGCTGGGGCCTTCACAAATGGCATTTATTTTCCTCACACAGTAAACGAGACGCGTGTTTAACCCTGTCCCACCAGCCCAGTGTGCGCTTTGGTTTCATTGAAATCCTATGCCATTGAGAAAACGTCAAACTGGTCCAAATGTGGGGACAAACACCACTGAGAACTGCATCACTGCGACCTCAAGCTGAGAACTTCCTGCCAGCTGATTCTGACATCCACAATCCCAATTCAAAAGGCACACACCCCCCCTCCCTGCACAGACAGCTCCCAGGATCCAGCAATTCCAGAAAACTGAATCCTCCAGATAGAAAAAATAGAAAATCCTTGGGGTTTTTACTTTGCAATTGGGTGAATCACAGAATGCTTTGGGTTGGAAGGGATCTGAAAGCTCATGAAGTCCAACCCCCTGCCACGGGCACGGACACCTTCCACTAGAGCAGCTTGCTCCAAGCCCCTGTGTCCAACCTGGCCTTGAACACT
>WYDI02006771.1:0-12083 GCA_009867235.2 Psittacus erithacus
AGGGGGGTTGGAACTGGATGATCTTAAGGTCCTTTCCAACCCTAACTATTCTATGATTCTATCATTCTATGACATTTCCACGTTACACCCTTCTCTCCTAGGCTTACCCCAACGGAATTTGTCTAAATCCTGAAACTAGTGTCTTCATATTGGTAATGAGCAGCACCCTATTCAAATAAACACACCAAACCCCAGCCACAAACCTGTTTGCACACAGGGTGGCATTCCCTTCCCAGCTTTTGTTTATAGTCATTTCACTTTTTGACTCTTCCCCACCTTGCATAACACTATCCCTTTAGTTACACAATGCTGCAGACAATGTTCTGGGGGATTTTTAACGGGGGATGATTGCCGTGTCATTTAGTGGGGTTTTTGATTGCAATCTCCTAGCTTTCAGTAACAATAAAATTCCATTTGCATGAGGGTTTGTGAGGCTCCTCTCTACAAACCTTCTCTCCTGAATGGAGTCATCTTTTGTCATCCCAAACACCTGAAACTTTCTTGTTAACAATGAGATTCCTGGAGGCCAAGAGAAGACTTTTACATTATATATATATACACACACACAAATATATTTTATATATAGACAAAAAATAGTGTGTGTATATATATATGCTATTTTGCTTTCAAATTCAAGGGCCTATAAATAATGCTTAAAATTGACACACCTGTTTCCAGTTTATTCATAGATGAACAGTGTTTCAGATAAGCAAACTTCCAGTGTTTATTTCTTGCCTAGAAGGCATTTCAAAAGCAAAGTGAAGTCCTTGGCAGCAAACAGCATCTGGTGACATACCTCAAATTAATCTCAGCAAGAACGTTCAAAAATACTGCATTTCAAACTGACAAGAGCTGCCTTCCTGCAGAAGAGACGGCAGCTACATGAGCAAGCTTGATCTGCCTACACCACAACGGACAAAACCTGGTTTCCTACAGCTTTGTGCTGTTTGCCCCCTAATCCCTAGCAACTCTTGGACAGCCTCCCTGATACTGGTTAGACAAAAATAAAGCAGTGTCCTGGCAGACAAGCACTACTGTGACGCTGCCCTCACTGCGTGTCAGGACTGAGAGCTGGAGCTGGCTTTGGCCAGCTCTAAGCTGGGCCTGGTGGGAGGGTGGCATCCACTTGGGTAGTACTTGACCTACCTCTCCCAGTCTGCACAAAACTTACAGGACCGTATTAACTTCTAAGAACAAAGAGAATAGCTCAACAGCATAAGCTGCACTTTCTCATACAGCAGTCTGCAGCAACGACGGCAAAAAGAGATGTTGGTCCCACTGGGTATGTCCTGATTAGGAGTATGAAAGAAAAAGGAAAGAGGTCCATATTTAACACACCAGGGACTAGCCTTTAAGAGAAGGGAAAATCATCTCAGTAAGCAGAGCTTTTGTTTTCAGTTCAAAAGCAGCCCAGTTACTCCTGACGTGTATTTAAACATTTTAGTGTTTTGTTCTATTAATAGATTGGAAAAAAAACAACAACCCAAACAGGATTATGTGGGGAGTCTCAGCTTTCAGCAGCGCTCACTGTGCAGACAGTACTATACAGATAAAGCTGCAAGCTCCAGTGTTCTGCACTCCCCAGAAGATACAAGCACAAATTCCACCTCCTTGAGGAAAAAACCCCAAACTAACAATAAGACGCATACATACATCCTAAGAGGATCTCTCTTTGAAAAGAGAACTCAATTTTAGACAGACCACCCAAACACTTTTACTCGTAAAAAACATCAAAAAGGACACACTGCAAGTGGAACTCATTAGTATTCATTTATGATAAAATACAGAGCTCATTAAAATCTCTGAACAGGGTTGTTTTTCTCTTTGTTCATAACTGCTTCGGAACAGAGAGTTACATCTTATTCCCAAGTTTATTTACTATGCCATCAACTAATTCCTGTTCTGTCTATAGTGCCATGTATTTGTCACATAACATCTGAAGTTGGCTTTAACATATGCTAACCTTAAACACTTTCTGTAGTACATGACAGGTGCCTCTCTATGTAAGTTGCACATGCCTTTAATATAAACACGCATAATGCTTTCAGATCCATTTCCCTATCAACATTTCAGTTATCCTTGCAAATGTCACTCTTTGAAGAGTGGGCCATAAAACCTGGTCTTAAACAACACCCATTCAGCTCTTAGGCACTGATTCAGATGACTGGAATTTAAACTCCCCAAAACACTGACAGGATTTCACAATGCGATCCAATAAGGAAGGAGAGCCCTAAGGCACACAGAGTAGCTTTCTGAGTCGGTACACCTATTAGCATTATAACCATGCTTTACCCAGTTTAATTTTTAGTATTTCCTTTTTATTAAATTAAGCACACAAAAAGAAAAGAAATATCTGACAAAAAGCAGACTTAGTCACTTGGATTTCCTTCCTTGTATACTGGTTACTTTGCTTCCCACCTCTAAGGGTATCGAGCACCTCAGTGTTTTACAACCAGGGAGCTGATGCACAAAGTGGATTAAATCCTTGCTCAAGAGCACAAGAAGCTGAGGAGACGCACCTGGAGCTGGGCTGCTGTCCAGAGCTTTGCTATCTACTTTATCCACTCAGTTTTATGAGTAATGGTCTGGGGGCTGGGAAGCCAACTGGGGGTCAGGGTCTCTAGGAGGCAAAGGAACCTGTGGTAATCTGTTTACCACAGGGAAGTTTCAAAGCGGGAACTTAAAAAAAACCACACATGAAAACGTAGGGTGAAGCTTTCAGCCCATCTGCTGACCCAAATATTAAAAACAACGAGGAAAAAGGACCAAGGCAGCACAACAGCGCGTACCGACAGGCCGCGCTGCGGGGCACCGGAGACCCCGCGCACCCCGCACGGCCGAGGAGGGCGAGGCCTGCCCGGCAGCACCACGGCGGGCCGGGCGGGCGGGGTGCGCCGAGGAGCGGGGAGGAGAGGCCGGGACAAGCCGCACGGGAGGAGCCGGCGGTGCGGGGCGGTGCGATGAGGCGAGGGGCGGTGCGGGGCGGCGCGATGAGGTGAGGGGCGGCCCCGCCCCGCGCCCACACCGCTATGCCCCCCCCCCCCCCCCCCCCCCCACCACCCCCCCCCCCACAAACACACACGCCCCGCCCCCACGCCAGCCTCCTCCTCGCGCACGCGCACAGCACTCCGCGGCGCCACGGCCGCTCCCGCCGCGGGAACCGGGCCGCCGCCCGGCCCCGGGTTCTCCTCCCCAGCACCCTCCCCCCGCCACCGCCGCCACTCCGCTCCTCATCGCGGTGCTTCCCGCTGGCGCGCAGCGACGGCCTCGCCGCCCGCACCCCCCCACACACACACCCGCAGCTGCCCCGCGCTTGCCTCCGCCCGCCAGCTCGTCCCTGCGGCGCTTCCCGCTGCGGCCCGCGCGGCGCCCGGCGCGGCTCCCACTGCCGCTGTTGAAGAGTCCGCGCCCAGCTAAAGCGCAGCGCGGAGATGGGCGGGGCCTCCCCGCGCAGGGGGAGGAGCGCGGCCAATCAGCAGTCGCCTGGGGCGGAGCTCTGCGCCAGGGCGGCCGCCCGCCATTGGCGGGGGTCCTGAGGCGGGGTGCTGAGGGGAGGACGGCGCCCAGAGCGCTGAGCTCCGCTGCAGGGAGGTCCGACCCAACCGCCGGCGCGTAAATAGCGATGAAAACACATTTTCCAGCTTTCTTTAACGCGTATAACTCGGAAATGTTCGACAGGATTCACGAGCCGCACAGTCCCTTCCTCAAAACTCCTCCTCGGAGCCCTGAGACGAATACGGACACAGAGGAAGTGACTCTCCCTCAGGCTTTGAAGTAATGCAGACAACCGTAAGATTGCATAGAAATGCTTTACTATATTTATTTGAACAAAGTAATGAAAATAAGGCAGCTCGGATTACATATAAACATCACAGTCAGCTGTACACTCCCTCCCCATACTGTATAGTGATGGTAGTTAAGTTTCAACTCCAGATTGTCAAAGGGGAATACAAATTCAGTGATAAATGCTAATATAACTTCAGGTCATTTGTAAAGAACGTGGCTTCTCTGGAGATGTGATTCTGAAAAGCGATGGCTGGATTCAATATAATGGCACCAAGTCTGAAATATTACCCATAATGTCCCAGACACAAAACTGGCTTTCACAGTCAGAACTTTTGAAATCCAGAGAATTACTGTGTTGTCCCAAGATATTTAAAATAAAAGGTCATTTAATATTAGATATTCTGCATAGAGCACACTGTTGTTACTGTTTTTTAATAGTATCACTTCCTTGAAGGAATACAATATACCACATTAATTTTACTTACATTCTGATGTCTGATTTTATACCATATATTAATATATAGGATTCTGGGAAGACTCTTCAAACTAGTAAGCACCTGCCCTACTTGTCACTGACAATGTCTCTAGCAATAAGTTCTTTCATTATTTCATTGGTGCCACCATAGATGGGCTGAACACGGGAGTCCACAAACGCTCTGAAGGGAAAAAACAACAAAAAGGAAAGATTAAAAGCAACTCTTCAGAATGGACACACAATCAGAATGAAAAGATACCACTATCTCCCTTAATTAAATAATTACATTATATTAAATAAAACTCTATAAACCAAAACTCTTACTACTCTTCCCCTCCCAATTCTTATTTCCTCCTTCCCTCTCAGCACTCAAGCATTAACCCAGCTCCAGACACCAAAGCCCCCATTCCCCCACTGCACCCATCCTGCAAAACAGTACGCCTGCATGAACTGCTACACCCAGGTGCTTCCTCGTTGTTAAAAAACAACTCCTGCAGAGCCAAACTGATAGTTATCGTGGTAAATTGCTCTAATGCCCTGGCCTGTCTGATCCTGTCAAGAGGCTTGCTAATGGCGCTGTCAGTTCTTTCTTTGAGGTGGGCCTCAAACACCCTGGGAGGAGAAGAAAGTGTCAATGGTTTTCACATCAGCTGGCTACAGTCTGCTACTGACACCAGCTCCAGCTCTATTTGGGCCAGCAGCTGAAAAGCTGCATGCAGTCAAACCATTTCCATCCTTGTGCTGGAACCGGCCCCAGTACAAGCACAGCTGGTGAGAGCACACAGGACAATGACAGCATGCTTTTCGATCTTAATTCTGCTTCATTATTCAGAGAGCAGCCCAGAAGCAATACGGCATTCTCTGGAAACAGGCATGTTGCTGAACCACAGGGATAATAAAACCCTGTATGGACAACTGCTGTACACACAGATAAGCAGCAGTTCGAGGACACCCTAAACAGGACTTGCTGGCCTTCCAACTTAGATAGGCTGCAGGACACTCACAAATTATATTCATTAAAAACATGCAGAAAAGTTATTTTAAAGCAACATTTCACACTCAATGTATTTAGAATAACAATAATAATTAAAAAAAGGCAAACCTACGCAGTTAAACTAATTTAGTTTGTTACTTATGACAACTGCACAGCACTCCTGGTTTTGCTATGCATCCTATCAGATCACATCCTCTTTTTGTTTTACTAAAAACAGCTCCAGAAAACTCTTATTATGGCAAATGGCATGTACACAAAAGAAGACACATCTTCACAGATAATACACAAGGAAATATATAAAAACTCCATAAATATCCCTAAATTCATAAAGTAAGCCAAAAATTTCGAATAGCAAAATCCTCTTTTTACACATAGATCTCTGAGCTTTTTCACTTAAAAGGATGTAAAAAGCTGAATGTAGTCAGTCATACTCTTGTTTAGGCAGTTTGTTATGCTGGAGTATTACACAAGATTTAGACTGACTGATGAGTTCTCCTTCCCTCATACACATGCATTTTATTTCAGATAAAACATGCTAACTACTTCTCCTCATTTTCAGTTTTACATTGCTTCCGTTTTTTTACAATTAACATTTTCTTCTAGAAAAGCAACTTTTATTTTGTGGAAAACTGATAATAGTATAGATAACTTCTCATCAGCTTATGAATTATTTGGAGAATCAAAACAAAGCCTTTCTGCCAACACCCATACAGCAGACTGCCTTTCAATAAACACAATGAGAAAAGGGGCAGTAAACCAGTTCTAAACATTAAACAACTGACAAGTAGATGTAAAAGGGGTGCCTTATTTTAGTTTGCCGGTAATCTTTCATCATTCAAGTCTGCAAGCTACACTTACTTTGCAATTGGATACTCCCACATGTACCCCCATCCTCCATGCAGTTGCACGCACTGAGTAGCTATGCTGTTTTGGAGATCAGAAGCCCTTAAATAGCCAAAAAAAAATATGGTTTTTAGAAGAATGTTATGCTATGAAACATCACAAGATATACAGGTAACTGAGCAAGTCAAAAATAGAACCAAACTTTTTATTCTATACACAGACAAGCTTGCTCACCTTTCTCATAGCGACAGGGATTTCTTTTGCAAAGCAGGTTGATACAGTCTCTTTTCTTACCGTCAGCTTTGCCAAAAAGTAACAGCAATCACAGGCTGCCCCCTACACTTCCACGAGCAACACACCACGATGCTCTTGAGTATATCCATCACCTGAGCATAACTTATTTTCCTCAACAGATGTTATAGTTTTCAACTCTACAAAATACTGTAATTCTTAAACAGGATTTCTCACTGCAAAATACAGATTTAACTACAAAACAAAGATCTGAACTGCACTGGAAATTCAAGCTAAAGTTGAAAGACACCAACCCTCCCACACACGCTTTCTAAGTATGTAACTTTCAGAGAAGGAACAGAAAGAAAATAAAAATTCAAGTCAATTGCTTCTCAATGAAGAATGTAAGAGTCCTTTCCTTCAAACTACTTCTCTCCTATTCTCCAAACCATTTCCTCATCCAGTTAAATCCTTACGGTTTACTATATGAACTCTAAGTCTGCAGCGGTGAGTTACTGCAACTCTCTTTCCAAAATATATGTTCAAATTAATTTACATACACAATACAAACTGTCACTACAAAATAAAACCTTCAGATCTTTCATCACACATTGGAAAAGAAACACACAAACTGTGCTTTAAAATCCTTCAAAGCTCTAACTCAAGTCGAGGACTATACAAAAGGTTTGAAGCAAAAGTAACTGGAGACATTCTCTTGAACTAATAGGGAATAAAGCAATTCTACATTCAGGCATTTTCTAGACTCCATTAGAGAAAGGGGAAATCCATAACAAATTGTGCCACTAAACAGTTAGGAATGTAGGGGAGTTTCAAATGGCTTGCTCTGGGAAATTTGTTGGGGAAGTAAGTCTACATATCTGAGCTGGCATTAGTTGCTTCCTCCTCCTCAAAACTGAATGCCTCTGCTTACATATCTGGTACTTCTAGGTAATCACTGCCAAGAACAGCACTCAATCAAAATTCTTCCTTTCACTGTAAATACTCTCTCTGGATTTTCTCAGTATTCTGTGCTCATTTCTAGGAGCTGTAAACCAGTGCATCTTCCACAAAGTTATTTGTTCATGTCTGATGTGCTTTTCTTTCTCCCATCTTTGCAAGCAGAAAGAAAACTATACAAATTTATGTGCCACTATCTTAGATGTTTCTACTCATCCAGCTTTCTCTGGCTAAATGTAAGTTAACAGATAACACCACCAAGTACAGGGAGAGGGAGGAGGAGCTCTGGCCAATAAAGGAAAGCACTGTTTAGTCTCAGTTACAGCAGTAGCTGTAGCCAACTATTTCTTTCTCAAACCAGACAGCTTCAGAAACTGGATGGGCGAAACAGCTATTGCTAAGTAAAATTAATTCATTCATGATTAATAATTATATGAGCTTCAAATAAACTTGTGCTTTAAAAAAAAAAAAAAAAACACAAATAAAACCAAACACCCTTCATTTCAAAAAGAAAAATAATCCCCAAAAAAAACCTCAACAACAATTTGCTACAGCAAAATATAAACGTCTGTCTGAATACCAACAAAATACTCCTTCTACTTGAAGCTAAAGCTGAGTCCTGAGCTGGTTATTAATGGAAGCCTGTTTTAAAAGCACACTATTGTTTGGAAATTGATCTGTTTAAGCGACACTGGTTTTCAATGTAACAAAGATTTTTGTTGGCTACACCATTAAATCTAAAGCTAGTGGTCTGTATTAGAAGCTGACTACGTTATTATTAATCAGCCAGCAATGTTATCTTTTCAGTAGATCTGAACAGTTCAGTGTTTTTATCAGCCTCCTGTCAAAATCATACAAGTAACCACATACCAATACTTTGCCATGGAAGCTGTGGGAGAGTCCAGACGTTTATCTGCATGCAGCTGCAAACAGTTGTCCAGAAAAGCTCGGCCCACACAGATCTGTGTTTTCATTTCTGCCAACTTGTGCTGCACTGTCTGATGTTGGAAACAGACAAAGGGAGAACAGAAGCAGGACAGTTGTAAGGGATCCCTGAAGTAGAAAATGGAGCATTTTCTAAAAGGGTTTATGTTAGAAATGACCATTTCAAACCACTTTGGCTCTGTACACCAGAAGACAGCTTACTTTCCATACAATTATGGCTTTACCAATCTTATTAGAGAAAATTACAGCCCTTTACTTCTCAACACCAACTTAAAACATGACTTTACAAGAATCTGAACCCCAAGAACCTGAGCACAAATTCCTAGAGAGCACACATTAGGAGGCACTGAGTGCTCTGTCCCTCTTGGCTCCCTCTTGTGGGAGAATGTCCCTTCACTCCGCAGAGCCACCAACTTTCCCAATATTATTTCATCATCTATTGAAAGCTTTTTCTATGCATTCAGTTCTTGAGAGTTTAAGTCATATGCAAAGAGACACAAGCAAAACCAAAGGAATTTTTAGGCTAACTATCAGGAAGTTTTTCAGCACTGAGTTCTGTCACTTTGGAAGAGTTTCTAAGTAGAAGAGGCAAAAGAAATTTAAAATAAATCCATTGCTAAGGTTCTGTAAAGCCAGACCATACAAGCATCCACCCATCTTTGTGTCATTCTGGTAGGAAGAGGATAAAACCACCACTCAGTAACAACAGGTTCTCTAATCTCCAGTTCTGAAACTGTAGATATATAAATATATATATAAAAATATATATAAATAAAATCTTCTTGCTTCCCTTGACAAGAAATATAATGGACTAGTCTACTATTACAAAGATTTGATTTCAAACACTGTACTAGGGCATGACTAATTGAATTAGACAAGGCAGAGTTCTAATTAGAAAGGATTTTTCATTATACGCATATTCTAGCCTTCAGCAACAAAAAGAAACTGAAGAGATATGCAAGAATGGATTACTTCAGCAAAAATAATATACTTCATTAAGTTTATTTGCCACCTGGTGGTTGGTAGTGGGCTAGCCTAAAAAAGGGGATTATTTTGGAGGTCACTGCCCAGTGAACTACCAGAATTAGGAAGCATCCTTTACCTACATTAAAAAAAAAGTAAAATATATGCCTTTTGTGTTAAAGCTG
This sequence comes from Psittacus erithacus, assembly GCA_009867235.2. Taxonomy (NCBI): domain Eukaryota; kingdom Metazoa; phylum Chordata; class Aves; order Psittaciformes; family Psittacidae; genus Psittacus; species Psittacus erithacus. The sequence goes on from WYDI02006771.1 coordinate 9,380, forward strand.
CACACTGCATATACTACATTTCTAAATGTTAGATTTAAAAAAAAATGAAAATCATAATTTTCTGAAAGATGGCAAGCGTTCCAGTCCCTAAAGGGCCTGATTCTGCTGCTATTCACAGCTAAAGATTTGATTTTGACACAGGAAGTCTCAACATCTTCCAACCCATACAAATCACTTCCGTCCTACAAACCAAACATGCGGGAGCTTGGGCTGCTCCAGCCCTAACAGCTAAAGTGGTTTTCAGGAAAGTTCGAACATCACAGTACTGCAGAAAGCAACATCTGTTTTATGACTGCAACTAAAGAGCGTAGGCAGAAGTGTCTCAAATCACAATTAACTACCACTGCCAGGAGTGAGGTATGCTCACAGAGAACAATCCAACACTTTTATATGCAGTCACTTGAATACCCAGCTAGCTGGTAGCTGAGGAATCTCATTACAGTACGCATAAATCTGAATACAAACACCTTTGTATGCAGGCAGCAAGGTCACTGCCTAGGAGCAGCCCCCAGAATCAGCATCGAAGTTCATTTTTCTGCAATGCACTGTGTGCACAGGAACACAGCACCTGCACATGCACCAAGCTCTTCTGCAGTCTGTAGAACTCCAGGCAGATACAGACACACACGCAGGTGTAACAGACCCTGTGGTTAAGACCTCCAACAGTAAAACGCAAGCCTGAGAGCAACAAGGTGATTTTGCCTCACCAGCAGCAAAAAGCCTGTTTCAGCTTGCACATTTCATTTCCAAAAGCAGCACTGCTGGGAGGTATCTAACTGAACATGTACATTAAGGCTTTTGTGGTGTTGGGCATGGAAGCAAACAGTCGTGGTCCAACAGTGGAAATGTGCAAACAGTCCTTTGAAAACAGCCCAGTGATTTTCGTTTGCTCCCTATTTCACATATAAAGCAAAAGCACACTGGAATCTGTACATCAGTCTCTCAGTTCAAACTCACCTGCAAGTGTGCAACTGTCTTCCCAAAAGCTTTTCTTTGCTTCACATAATTCCTTGTTTCTTCAAACATGAATTCACAGCCGGCAAGAGCCATGTCAGCAATTAGCAGTCTTTCCTTTTAAAACACAAATTACAGAATCCAGCTGAATGAGGACCTACATTTCTCCGTATCAGATGCACAACTGGGGCACAGATGTTCAGCACTGCTCATTAAGGGAGGGGGGCAGAAGTCACATGAAGTATCAAGTCAGACACATTGCATTACTGAAGTTAATGAGTGGGACAAACACCTCCTGCCTGAAGCTCTGTTAAGCCTTTTCCAGAGTAGTATTCTATCACAACAATGACACAGAAAATAGCTACAAATCAACCACAGGACTCATGCTGACTGAAAGATTCACACCAAATTCTGGTTCAATCTTTGGTTTTCACTGCTGAGGTTAAAGAACAACTGTATTTAACCATTTCAATAGGACAACTCAAAAAAAACCAAAGAACAAACAAACCCAAAACCTACCAAAAACCAACCAAAACCCTGGCTGTTTTTTCTTTCCTCATAACATGTTGAAAACTAAGTACAGAACAATTGCTTCTAGCACCGCTGAAATCATCTGGTGCATCAGACTGAACCTGTTCATGAATGCATCCATTTCTTTAAAGCAGTAAAACATTTCCTTTGATCAGGTTTTGTACTTGCTCACAGCATAAAATTAAATAAACATGTTCTCTACCAGATAAGACAAGTACAAAGTCATAGTTTTGACAAAGCACAGTCCTGCTTTGAAAGACCACATTGCTTCTTTATCCTTTCAAATAATTACAAAACTTCATAAACTAAGTCATAAACTGTTATTTCCACTAGCAAGGTATTTTGGCAACTTCTTTACTTTGCAATAGGGACAAAGAAAAGAGTTCCTTGTATCTTTAATATGCTTCTACTGGTGTAAGAGCTAAAATAGCTGCGTTTGCTTGTTTCTTAAAGAGAATGCCAAATGCATCTGACACCTCCAACCTGTATTTAATTTCCTAAGCAAAGCGGTTTCATGATAGAATTATACAGGAAAACCATGATATGTTCTTTTAAATACACTACCTGCAGCTTCTTCAATAGCTGGGGCACTGATTAAGAGATTGGGCTGAGCTGGTGGGATACCAACATTTTTATCAATGCCCAAAGAATTGCACCATTAGCACTAGAAACTGTGTACTCCAGCTAAGAAGCAGCAGCTACCAACAAAGTCTTGCCTACAGACATCCCGATTCTGAGCCTAAGGTGGCTCCTCACGATATACAATCATCAAAACTGAGGCAGACTCTAATGATGACAAAAATCATCCTGTATTCTTCCTACAGACAGCAAACACTCAGTTCCTCTTACCTGAGGGAGCTCTGCCATCAGATAATAGAAGCCTTTGTTCTCTTGTCCAAGCAAGGCACTGGCTGGCAACCGCACATCTTCAAAAAACAGCTCTGCTGTGTCCTAAGAGGATTTCAAACACAACCATTCAGAGCCTGACATAGAATCATACAATAGTTAGGGCTGGAAAGGACTTGAAGATCATTCAGTTCCAACTCCACTGCCATGGGCAGGGACACATCACACTAAACCATACCACCCAAGGCTCTGTCCAGCCTGGCCTTGAATACCACCAGCAATACAGCATTCACAATTTCCCTGGGCAACTCATTCCAGTGCCTCACCACCCTTACAGTAAAGAACTTCTTCCTTATATCCAATCTAAACTTCC
>WYDI02006772.1:0-55601 GCA_009867235.2 Psittacus erithacus
TTCAAACTTAAACAGGGGAAGTTCAGGTTAGATATAAGGAAGAAGTTCTTCACTGTAAGGGTGGTGAGGCACTGGAACAGGTTGCCCAAGGAAGTTGTGAATGCTCCATTCCTGGCCTTGTTCAAAGCCAGGTTGAACAGAGCCTTGGGTGGCATGGTTTAGTGAGAGGTGTCCCTACTCATGGCAGGGGGGCTAGAACTAGATGATCTTAAGGTCCTTTCCAACCCTAACTATTCTATGACTCTGTGACTCTAAATTAGGATAGAAATTGAACCAGGAGAATTCTTTTGTCAAATATGAGCAGTAGCATTTAAATCACCTGGCTCAAAAGCTGGCTTGAAAAGGTGCTCAAAAGGTGCATTCGCTGTCACAGTGCCTGGGCAAACTCTCTCTCCTGATTTGGCTGCTTCTCTCAGTGTATTTCAGAGGTACTGTAAATGTGATGCAATGCATACTTATATGCTTGGTAGCTCCTACAGTGACCTTTAAAACTTGTGTAAACTCAGAACACAACATTTATGGAAACTATAGAAACACAGAAATATAATTTCACACTAAGTTATAGAAAACTTTAGGAGTTTAAAAATACATGTTTGTAAAAATAACAGAATGCTAAATCACTGTAATTGCATGCTTTGTGCAACCCAAGTGAAAAACCATACTGCTGATGGTACTTGCCAGGAGCATTTCCAGAAAAACATCTAATTTGTGTTCTTATGTTGATAGTTGCCCTCAATTTTGACACATATACTGACAACATTAAAGTGCACTATGCACCAATGCCATGTCTCCATAGTAGATTTGTTCTCTGTTAAATATTCGAGGGGAAACAAAACTTACTTAAACATACCTAAATCACATGTATCAGCACTAAAGCTGTGTAAATTGTCTTGTACCAACCCAGAATAAGTTTTGGTAGACAGAAGTAACTGTCTGCAGTTTTGTACCAAACCTACATTACTGCAGTGGTACCTCCAAAGGGCAAGCAATCCTACCATAACCACCACATCAGTCTACTTCTTGGAGTGTTCAATATAAGACCTGATCAGAAGCTGCTTATGACCCAAGACAAAACTCCAAACAATTAAAAAAACCTCTGATGGTCTAAACAAGCAAGTATGGAATTATATGCATAACTTAGATCTATGTTCTTTTTGTCAAAAAACCCCAATACAACTCTGAAGAGTAACTAAGGTGCAAGGGCCACACACAGCTTTGAAGAAATGACTGTTCAGTAATTTCATACTGCTGTGTACTGTACTCCCACCTACATCTGAGGAATGAAAAATAACATGTGCTTTGGTGTCATTAATTTAAAAGAAGTGAAGCAACTTCCCCCTTCACCTGCTTCCTAGATTTCACAGAATCTGTCAAGGTGAATGATATGTGATGCACTGCTTACGGGCCTGGACCATCCTTTATCCAGCTTGGTTTTTCTAGCCTGCTTTCTCAGTTCCCAAGTAGGTCCTCAAGAGGGAACTCAAGGAAGGAATTGTTTTGCCAGGCACAGATACCTGCAATAAAACAGGTCAGCAGCATTAAGAAAAATCCCTTTTCCCCATTCATTCCTGGTAAGGCAGAACAGGGCAGTCGCTGGTACTTACATTTCTATAGTCACACAAGTATCTTAGTTTTCAATAGGTGCCAGCAGACCGCAGTCATTAATATAAAATCAGGTCATTGAAAAAAAAAAAAAAAAAGTAGCATTATCTTTGAGCCCCCAAATTACCTGACTTAGCTGAGGGGCAAAACAACTTCGGGGAGTAAATCAACAGTTTTCTTCTGTCTTAGGGTTGACATTCCTGAGCTTTTCCATTGCTTATGGAAAAGCAACTGGCATGATCAAAAATAAAAAGGACACATAATAGGGGAGAGAAATCATAAAAATGTAAATTTGGAAACAGCTCAATGTTCTGCTATTATGACAGAGCTTGACAGATTTTAGCATTCAAGTTCCGAGTGACTTGCATTAATCTACGTGACTGTCTCTCACTGATTGCAAAAAAATGATAAAACAACTTCTTGTTACCTAGTAATGAGTCTAAAACTTATCAATACTAACATATGTGATCATCTCTGCTGCTGTTTGAACTTATGGGTGGAAGAAAGACACTGAGGAAGGTTAAGTTTCTCAACCATTTTTGAATAGTTGCCGTCAAGAGTTCCCTAGGCAAAAAGACCAACTAGCACTTCCTGTCTTCTTGGATTTTTGTAAAGATCCTGTCTACTTCACCACAGCAAAAGCATTCATCTAAGACAGTGACTTCAGGCTATTACTGCATACTGCCATGGTCTGCAGACAAGATCTCACAAGGTCATCTCATACAAAATTGTATTAAGCTGTGGAAACCCCCAGGTAACAAATTATATGGAGACCGCCTCTGTTCCTCGTCCTTCCTTTTTCTGTCCTGTCTGTAAATATAAATAATTCCTATATTCAAATTTCTAACAATGCAAGAATACTTATTTTCAGTTGAAATAACATGATTGCACAGATGTTTGCCTAACAGAGGGGAACACCATAAATCCCGAGTTTTACACGTTGACCTGCAGAGTACCCTGGTTAAAGCTAGATATTCACACATTTAGATATTTAGTCAGTATGGCACCCATCCAAGCATCCCTTTTAATGAGATGGTTTTGATATGATATCATCCTTCCTTTTCAAAGGGAACTTGTCTGAGCTAATGGTGCTTCTGTCATCCTCTTTGGCCTTGCTGCACACATATCACATAAACTCCTGCAGAGCAATGCAATCCTGCTGTAAGTGCTGTTTCAGCTTGTACTGCTTTACCCCCCCAGCCCCGTCCTTTCTCCTCCACCCCCTTTTCTGATGTCCCTGCTCTCTCACAGCCTCCTGCTGTACATGTCTCTCCTTCTGGAGGAGTCTTGATCTTCTGTAAATGTTATAGTCACACTTATATGCGCCTGGTCCAGACCAGGAGAGTTCCTTTACTTAGCAAAGTTCAGTGACCTTCACCAAAAGCAGAAGCTACCAGAAGACCTGGATCTGCTTCATGCCAGACCCAGCCTTTTAAGGGAGATGCCCTTGGCCAGCCAAAACTTGTAAACTTCTCTATCTCTTTCACCTTCAATGAGATTTAAAACTACAAACAGGACAGTGAGAACATGGCCTGTACCTGACCTATCTTACATGGTGCCTCCTTAGGAAAGGTACGGTACTTCTCAAATTCCTGTAAGACAGGCAGTTTCACAATTAGATTCTGCCTGACTGAAAGCAAAGGAAAATAAAGATTCTCAGTGCTTCAGAACAAATTACTGTCAAAAATAGCAGCCTTTTATTGGGCTCATTTTTACTGGCATTCAGTGTTTGGGGAATATCAAACCAGCTGTTAAACCTTCTGACTTCCTTGTTGTCCAAGATGCAGCTCTTACTCAGCTTTTATACATCCCATACTTCCATTCCTGGTACCGTCATAGCTTATTGTCTCATACTGCCCCAGGTCCCATCTGTGGTTCAATAGTCATGCTACACTAAAGGAGCTTTGCCAGGGATTCACTGCACTCAAAGTGTCCACTTAAGAGATGCCCGAGAACTTTGTGGAGGTAACCTCAAGCAATGCACCTCTCCTTGTGGCTCTGGAAAGCACCATCTCATCACAGGTAGTAATTAAGGAGATGTAAAATAGAATGACTCGGATATATACCTGAATAAATAGATATTTAAAGAAATCTCTGCTTAACTTTGTAACTTTAGGCTAGTTTTAAAGCAGGCAAAATAGCCTCTTATTGTTAAGATTGCAATAATTTTCTAGTAACACATATTTTCTTAAACTGAATCATAAATGAAGCTGCGTATTAGCTAAGGTGATGTTGTATTTGATGCTCCTTTGTTTTAGAAAGATGTTGGCACTAGTAGCCTTTAAAATAAAACACCCAACCACATTTCTAGCTGCTAGCTGCACAGTAATAGAAAAGTTAGAGGACCCTTGATAAGACAGAAGTATGATCAAGGGCTTCCTAGACCCTCTCCTTACAGATAGCACACCAAAGATAACAGAAAGGCTTTTAAACTCAGAACATCAAGAAATGATTACAAGTTTGTTACAACTAACCAACACTTTCAGTAGAAGAAAGCCAAAATGATCAAGTGGAACAAAACATAAAAAAACCTATATAAAAGCAAGTATCTCCATAAACACTGCATCTTTTCAGGTATGTTTACTCCTTGTTAATTAGATGGCTCTCTGTGCTGCATCAAAGTCCCCTAGAACTCAGAGACCACAGGAGACCATACACTTTCCTCGCCTGCACTGATCCTGACCAGCTCTTCTTAATGGAACATGACACAAATTGAGAAGAGACAAATACTGTGCATCATACAAGGTAAGTCAGGTTAGGTTAAGTACTTAAGACTGGTCTAATCAACTACCAGCTGACCCAGACACTACACTTCAACATTATGAGTCTGCCATCAACTGCATTTCAAACACCCATAACCTTTCTTCTTCCTCTGCACAACTGACAAATTTCTACGCACTGCAGCCTACATTGTCATTAATGTGTATATAGCACGGTATTTCAACTGCAAAATTCTGTAGAACATTATCCACAGTAATTCATTCTTAGAGACTACAGTGACTCAGAACTCCAAGCCAATAAAGAAGTACCTGTTTGGTATGTTTACCCTCAAATGCACCATATGGGTTGCTGCTTCAACACAAAAAAAGAAAAAAAATTAAAAAAAAAAAAATAAAATATGAATATGCCCATTGACTCACTTCATGCTAAACTGAGTCATTTAAAGTATTTTACTGTAATTCAGCTGTTCAGATCACTGTTATGGTAACAGCCAAGCCCATGAAGAGGCCTAAAAGCAAGAGAAGCACCCAGCCCTGGGACACAGTTATCCTACTACGGCACTAGGTTTAAAAACTGTCCCAGGTAAGCAAAGCCCACCAAACACCAACCCCTATCTTTCAAAAACAAAGTGTAGTTTCTTGTCTACTCTTGAAAGCAGAGACTCTGAAGGACCAATAGCTTCCAATTTTCCTTCTTTTCTTGGAGCAACCCTCCACCAGAAGTCTTAGGAAATGTCAAGTTACATCTACTCACAGGAAGGACAACTTACTGCCTGCAAGTTAAACCTTGTTTTCTCTTCAGAAACTTAATGGAAATAATTCTTTCCCAACTTCTCAACCTGGAGGCAACCCATGGGGTTTGTTTTTGCCTGCGCAAGAGGTTCAGCAAGGTGACTTGCTCCTTAAGCAGATATCACATATGCTGCAGGTATCACAGGAGGAGCAAAGCAGTAGATGGACTGATGCATTTCTAAACAAAAAGTACAACAAACTGGCTCCTAGGGACACAGCAAACCCCAGAAAAATGTTTAAGCAGATGAAGTCTGTGAGAAGTCTCCGAATGCTCAGAATTCTGGCCAGCTCTAATCAATATTATCATCTCTTACTTCTGTAAACATTTGTTGTTACGTATTTTGCTCAAATGCAACCTTCTGTTCTCTTTTTAATTTCTCTCAAATTTCTAGTTCTGTTTACAGTGCTTTGATTAAAATGGTGCCACTGCTTACCTTATTTTAGAGGGGCAGAAGGTAGAAGCAAAATTCTTTTTCCAACTTTTTCTTCTAGACAAAAGCTGAATATCAGGAAATCCCTTTTGAAAAATGCATTTCAGAAATGGATGGCAGAAAATTCAGGACTTTTTTCTGTCTCCCTCCTCCAAATGATTATGAGTACCGCATTTGTACATGGCTATGTGGTTTGGAGCAGTGCTGTGCATTCAATCGGATTTTGAAAACAGTACTGAATGGCTCATATAACACAAACTAGAAAACAGTCAAATCATCAACAAAAAGGGGAAACATAACCCTGCCCTTCAACTTGCATAAAAGGGCTTCAGAGTCAAGTATCAGATGCTTTTCTCCATCTACTCTAAGCTTTTTCTGAGACACACATGGGTCATGCAATATAAAAAAAGAAAATCACAACTGTAACATACAGTTTTCTAATGCAGCCTGATAAAACCAAAATCCATTTCTTGTTAATAGAAAAATAGACCTTCAAGTCAAGGCCAGCAAACTGGAGTGAAGATAATGGTTTTTATTCTCACACATTTACAATAAAAATAATCACAAGCATGCTTGGGGTATAATAAATTGTTTCATAATAACTTGAATAACCAACACCTTGCCCATGAAGTTTTTCCCCAGGATACAAGGGAAAGAGAGGAACATACCATAATTAGACAACTGTCCACAATTTTTCTCTCTAGAGGGATCTTACAAATGCTTGACTGGAAAAATTATGAGCATTAAGAATGAAATGGACAATTGATTGAGACATCATCTCCATCAGAGCTGACTGCAAGATGCAAAAGGGCTTCCAGATATCAGGTCTCGATTGATGACTCTTGGACTATTTTGTCCGTTCGTCAAAAAAAGAAATGCATTAATTTTTCATCTCAGCTTTACTATCTTTTTTCATATTGCCAATTAAAGGCTATCAGAATAGCAGATACTCTGTTAGCAAAGCACATTAGTGTCCTGGTTTCAGTCAAGCAATCATAACAATTAGTAAAACTGTATTCACATAAGAAAGCAGGTCCCATCTCTTAGCTTAATCAACCTCCTTCCTTGTAGATCCCTAAGACTATTGAACTTCAGTGATTAATAAAAATTAAGAGCAAGCGATCCTAACTACCTGAAATTAAATAAAGTGCTGCATTGATGTATTGTCAATTTAGTCTAAGTCAATCAATGTAGCTTAACAGTTTCTACAGTAGTATTCTACTACCACCAGTGTGCATGCTTTCAAGTGCCTGGCAAACAATTCCAACAGGTTTTGCAATCAAATGGAAGAAAAAGAGAGAAAGCAGCCATGAGAATGAATCATATCACTGCATTATTACCACAATCCACATTTCTATCACTAAGACCTTCTCTTTGGTACTGTCTCATTTCAGTCCTGCACTCCATGATCTTCAGCAGCATCGCCTTGTCTTTTTTGCCCAGCCACTGATCTCCTTCAGTCCTATACCTACACTCATGGCATTGCTACAATTGCTAGGAGCTTTCTCCTATAGCTCTTAATGACTCAGCAACAGCAAGCCATCTCTTCTCCATCGCGAAAACCTCTTCAATCTTTTTTTCCCCCAGGGAAGTTGTGCTCTCCAAGGTGAAAGGCTTAAAACACAGCATCACTGAAGAGATACAGTACAAGATTTGTTCTTGTTGCTACATTTCAACATTAGATGAAGCTTGTGACCTTTCTAGTTGAGTCATTGCACTTCCACTTTCTGTCTCACTCTAGGAATATCCTTCATTTTATGCACGTTTGAATGAGATCTTAAAAATAGAACTCATGTTTATTCATACAGATATTTGAAATTCTTAAGGGTTTATCTTAGAAGTCCTCTGTCCAGCTTCATTTCCTTCCATAAAGGAAGAATTATTCTTCTTTTCCTGTGTAGTGGTGTTACAAAGGGGACTATCAGGGGGCAAGGCTTTTCACTTTACCAAGACCATGCCCTTTTTAGGAGTGTTCTCTGTAGACTGAAGAAAGAAATAGATGAAGCCATTTCTTTTGGGCTTAAACTATCAAAACTGAGGTAATAAAATTTTATGCTGTAGAGATAAGTAGGTAAAAAAAAGCACATGCTTTGATTTAAGAACTAAGAGACCAAAGAGTTACAATTTATAATCCATAAATTTGCTATTGAAAATATCCAACTTCAATTATGTTTTCCTCCATAGGGGAAAAAGCCTCAGAAAGAAACAAAAATTGCCATCAATCCTCATGTTCTGAATGGCTGAGGACATCTTTTCCAGCCAGCTAAGAACATTGGACTGGGTAAAGCCCGCAGAGGAACTTCATCCTTGTTTCTCAGTCACCTGAGACAGATGGCTATTTAAAAATCATGCACTTGTTTTACATATGTCAGCGAGTAAATGACATTTACAATACAATAAATCTATCACTGACAAACAAGCTTGATCAAGGGATGAGGGTTTCTGTGCTGTATCTTGTCTACCTCAATTTTTAGACACATGTCAATCTCATTTCAGATTTCTTGCTGTTTATCTTGAAATACTATTGCCATTCTCAAGCTTTGCAACAGCCTATTTATGTCTTTTTTTAAACGCATTTCACAATTTGATGAACACTACCACTTTGAAAGCTTTTTCAAAACAGCCAGCTGAAGTGAAAAGCTGCATTGTATGAAAATTACACATACTGTCTAAAACCCATTTCCAAAAGTTTCATCTGAATTCCCAAAATATTCCAGAAATTCAGAGTATTTACATAATTACTTTGGGTACTGCTTGACTAGATAACTGAGGGGAAATCACTTGTTCTGATCAATTGCGTTCTCAATCTCATCTTTTCTTGACCCTTCATTCCTGTGTTTTTTCTATGTAGGATATTAAAGAGAATTTGTGTGGTATTTGCCAATAAATTAGTTATAGTCTACTGAATTGTTGAGGCGAGGTAAGGTAATTTCTTATCTGTGCTAAATACTTTAAAAAACAAAGAACACATACATGCATTTGAAGCATAAAAAGGAAAAAAGATCTGCAACAATACTAAACTAGTAAGAACCAATTTGTTGAACAGATAATTCAGTCAGTAAATTGACTGCTCTTTTTGTGACAAATACAGCTAGTGACATTACTTGCTTTGCTATGAAGTAAACATGAATATCAAAACCTACTTCATAGCTTTGCTTTAGAAGCCACATGTGTGATGCGTGAGCACAGCCAGGTTCTTTGCATCTTTTAGGTAACCAGCAGAAGTACGACAATATAATCCACAAGCTTCTTGAAATGGACTCCATTGAACTCCATATTTTAATATGGCACTAAGGATCAGCCTTTAACCTGGAACATCTTCCAAGGAGCCTGCCTATATCTGCCAGATCTAGAAGAGAGTTTTCATGTCACTTTTGTGTTCCCAGCTCAGGTAAAATCTGGCTGGCATTTCTGACCACATGTCTGGAGAAGATACAAATGAACATCATCCTCCCATGTACACCAATTCCTTTGCAATTGGACCATAACATTCTACTGTTTTAATTATTTGGCATATATCACACATACAAAGAAAGAGTATCCTTCTTGTTTGCAAGAAGAGGAAGTCAAGTGGTCTCAGCAACAGCTCTAACCACAGGATACTCCCACCACCCAAACAGCATAGCAAGAGGCATTTCTCTGAAGCACTGTAATCTTTTCAGTAACTGTTTACTCCTTGTAAATATTTATGTCATGAAATCACAAGTTTTGATAATTTAGATTCTCCATGTAAAATTTTGGTTAAAAATTGATCTCAAAACAACAGCAAGCCTTTCATCAGGTTATACTTCCCCCAGTAACACTGTTTCCATCTGGAGTAATTTCCACTAAAAATCCTTAAGAATGCATGGTCCTGTTAAGCTTCAAGTGGAGCTGCTAATAACTGTATTTATAAAAATCGTGACCTTCACTTACTGCATCTAACACAGAAAAGATATTAACAAAGCACACTTATGATCTATCCTGTTCATTAAATGGGTGTTTAAATGTGAACATAGTTCACTGAATCAAGATCTTTATGTGCTAGCCTTGCACTTCAACTTCTGACAAAGATGTCTATGTTAAACCCTGTCAGAAAACTCATATCAAAAGCCCTCTGTAGTCCCTGAGAAAGACAGTCTATTGTCTGTAACACAGCAAAATCTGGCCAGCAGCTGGAGAAGGCAGAGGCAATAAGGCAGTTCATAGTGAAGTCTGGCTGGGGAGAAACTGCCTCCCAAGAGGAAGAACAGCAAAAGAAGAAAGATGTCACTATTTCAATCTTCAGTGTGAGAGAGAAGCTATGTGCATGAGCCCTCAAATACCAGAGAAGGATGAACTGGCCAATGTACCAGGACAGGACAGTAAATAAAACTGTTATATAGAAAACTGTTATATAGAAAATGGTAAGTAAAAACAATATGGAAGAGCCTCTTCAGTAACAGACAAAACATTCACCATGATTGTCAATAAAGCCACTATTATTGCCGTCATTAATCAGTCGCCTTTTGGGTTAAGATCCTTTAAAAGTTCTTGCATACAAAGTGACAACAGCAAAACACAAAAGGTACATGCTCTGTTTAAAACCATCTTATGTGAGCTACTCAAATCAACATTTTCTCAATACATTAGCATACAATGTAGACTGGGACAAATCTTCCAAGTTATAATAAAAACAGAAGTAAAATCAGATTGAGTCACAACCTCACTAAACAGGTCCAGTAAACTAAAAGAGCCAAAAAAGCAAAACAAACAAAACCCAATGAGAAAACCCACTATTCCTCCCCCCACCCCACCCCCCTTTAAATTACAATTAAACAGTTTTACAGTTTTAAGTCTCATGGCAAATTAAAAATATCAGGGATAGTGATGAAGGGATGTCCATGTGTTCGTTGATGAAATTGATGGCAATATCCAACTGGGTATTAAAAGAAACCACTTGCACCAAGAGAACAGACGAACATTGGGACAAGTTAGGCAGAACGGTCGTGCTGTCTCCCTCCCTCCTTGTAGGTGTTCAAGACCAAGGTGTACAAACCCATGAGCAGCCTGTCTGACCATATAGCTGACCCTGCTTGGAGTAGAGGTTGGACTAAGGACTTCCTCACGTCCCTTTCAGCTTGAATAACCCCATGATCTTATGCAAAAAATTTGGACAGCCTTTCTGACATCATTAAAGCTGGAACTTCTGACTTTGCAACTTGCTTCCTTTAAAAAAAAATATAAAAGCTTAAAATTCAGCTACTATGCAGTTTTCTTTTTTAATGATTTCAACATTAACATGCAGAAACTCTGTGCATCTCTTTAGCAGAGAGCAGCTGAAATCCACAAGCAATAAAGGTCACTTCAGACACAGTATTTTACCTGGAAACAGAACATTTTCCTTTTGTTTAGTGTGGCATTTCCAATTCTATAATTCTTGACAGCATGACAACTGTAGATTTGTAAAGGAAGTCAGATTTAGATAAGACATAGAAAAAAAAAACAACAAACCATTTTCCTACACTTCTGAGTAAAGGGACTCAAGGCTGACTTCCAAGGTTTATTTAAAAAGCAAAGTTTGGAAAACCTCTGAACGTCAATACTATGATGTATTGCATTGACGTGTACCTTCCCAAGATTGCAGATACATAGTAAAACCTGAAGGTGATATTTTTCATCTCTGCTGTAAGGAGAACTGGGGAATACCAGGAATACAAATTACAAGATGCACCTGGCTCCTGCAGAAAAGTAATGACTGCAGACAAGCTGCCTTTACTTTTTTGTCTTCACTAATTGGTATTTGATTTAAACCTCTGTCTGATAGGTGTTGGATTTTTCAAGCTGATGTTCCAGAGTAAGATGGATTAATTTCTACAACCAGTTTACTTTTCGCTTACACATTTTTGTCCTGTTTGTGAGCCAATACAAGCACCTTCACACCTGCATGTGGAGCTAGATTGAGGACTCCCCACAACCAGCTGTGCAGCAAGCCAAATGACTTTGGCATCCATATGTAGGGCGAACATCAGTACTGAGCTAGTTCAAAACAGGAGCATGGGGGAAAAAAAAGGAAAACAAAAAGCTGCTGGAAGCAAGGAATAGCTGAAAACACTGAGGAAAGTGCCCTAGTAGTAAACCACACAGAACACAGCTGCCTCCCCAAGCCCTTAAAACCATTATTTGTACATAGGCATGCAGCAGAGAGACAAGGACCTGCAGTTCTGCTTTCCCCAAGTGGTTTCTGGCCATCCTTTGGACCAGAACAAGAACCTGCATGGTGCCCAACTCAAGAGAGCATCTGCTGCTTTTATACCTTTAAAACAAAACAACACAACACAACTAAGCAAAGCCAAAACAAGAAAAATACCCTAGAGCACCTTTCTCAACCTTTCTTCTCCCTTGGAGGAAATCCACTTGCTGTGCTAAGGAAAGGGAGGCATAAAGGCAGCACACTTACATCCCAACTGAATTTAGGGCCAGACACTCGTGGTGCACTTAAAAGCGTCAGGAAAAAATATGCAGGCTTTCTTGGTTTTCCAAGCCACCACACCCAGACCCCTTTTTAGAAATAATCCAAGTGTTCCTAGGCAGGGAATGCCTGTAACAGTAAAACATGACTTTTGGGTGGTCTGGGCAATGGCTGCGGGTCCCCTTCCCAAGGCACCCAGGCCTGCTTTTCCAGTGTTTCTTGTGGTGTCAATGGCAATGCAGGAACACTGTTATGTTTAAACAAAAGCACATTTCTGTTAAATATTCTTAGCAGTATGAATCTCCCATTCCTCTTCTCAACCAAAGCTACAAAAAGAAGATTATTTTCTCTGTTAATGCAGAATTAAGGTGACAGCTGCATGTCATTAAGAAATGGGAGGAGAGGGAAGATGTGTATAACCAGTGTTTGCCTTGACCTGGGTGAGGGCACTTCTCTCCTTTTAAGAAAGCTCCAAGCCTCAAGAGAGTTCTCATTAAAAGTACATAAAAATGGTGACTCTACACAGCATGGTGATTTGAGCATGTATTTCTAAATCTCCAGTACTCCCCTTTCCTTAGAAAATGCACATAATTTTCAGGCAAAGCTCCCTTCTACATAAGTATTTTCTCACTCTTGTATCCAATCTTTTATGCCACTACTGCTAGATAAGAAAAGGTGTTAGCGAATGTGCCAGTCTAGCACTGGCCACATTTCTTCAGTCTATAGACAAAATAAATCAAAGTAAGTAAAGAAACCAAAATTTTAAAAGCAAAAATGTATGAGGGAAATGAACATTACAGAGGTTAACATACATTGGGATAAAATCAGCATTGGTCGTAGAATATTAGAGTTGCCAGAACTGGTCTTTTTCATTACATTTAAAGCTTCTTTGAGTCCTACAGCTAATACAGTATAACTCAGCCAGGCAACATTAAGGTCTGACAAAATTAACAAAAGCATACAGGAGAGAAAATAGACTTCCTGCAGGAAAGTTGTTGGAGTTTGGTGTTAGACTATGAATAGACTGCCTAAATACACACTGCTGGAAGGCTTCCATTTGTAAAGCCAAAGTGACTTACAGAAAGCAAGCTACATACAGGAATATTTAAGAGTTCAGCTATAAGACAATGATTCTATATCTGAGACCTTAAATTTCTCATTAGTAAAACTGGGCTTAAAAATAAACACCCATACATTTTAATAAATACGTAAAAAGTATATTGCTCTGGACTTAAGAAATCTCAGGTTTGAGAATGAAAAAAGGAGGACAATAAAATACAATTATATGCAAAAGCTTTCTTACCAATGAACACTAAGGCATCACAGTCAAGATTATTCAGTTAAGCTCTTAAAATTTATTTTTAAAGCGTCAACCTAGAAGGTATAATGAATTCTGCTTACAACATTATGCTTTTGGTAATAATAAGTAGTACATTATGGTTATAAGATAAACCAAATTCATAGATATTTCTGCCTGTTTCTTAGAAATTAACAGCTATGAAACAGTTTTGAAAATTAGGATTGCTGAGATTAGCCTGCAAACTATTTTGGCAAGTCATCACTATAGACTAAATTCTTGCAAATAACACACAAGATAAAACCTGTTCAAAAACCTGTTCAAGCTGCCTCTCCTTGGCAGCAAAGCTAACTGGTCAAGTCTATCAGAGAAAACTTTAGTGCTTAACATCTGAGGCTGTGAAGACTTCTTTAATCATAGACAAGAATTGTAGAGATTAAATTAAACAGGTGGGTTGGTTTTTTTTCCCCATAAAACTGGAGCATTTTATATCCTGCGACAAACCTGTTAGAAGATAGATTGCTCAAACTATTACAGAGGATAAAGTCAAGAAAAGTGGTCTGATCATTTATCTTTCTTCCTTACTTCCAGATATCCATATCACTTAATACCTTACTGCAATGCAAGAAAACTGTAAGCTGTTGAACAGCGGTTTGTGGGAATAAGCCTAATTAACTCCTCAAATTCCCACAAAGAGTGAACAAGGAACTTTAAGTGAGATATATTCATCCAGTGAGGATAAGACTAGAATAAGAAACTGGAATAACAAAGATCAATGCACCTCATTACAGTAACATGGATTTGTGCTGGCCGTACCTTCCCCACCTGACGTAAACATACAGGACTGATAAAAAATTCATTTTATAGAAGAAAAAAATAAAATTAAAAAAGAACTCTTACTGTTTCCAGTAGATAAAAAAATTATGTTATGATCTGAAAATCAGTCTCACACTCCTTACTGTAAGCCCAGCAACATCTCTGTTCTCAGCTTAACAGCAAAACCATAATGAGGTACCTTTGATTACCTGCAGTCCCTGCACGCATTTCACCACACAAATATATGCAAGTCAGCCTGGGTTTAGAAATTAGGCACCCCTGGGAAATATTGCTAAAATAAACACCCTCCAAAGAGGCACGAGGCATCTCTCAACCACAAGATCTAGGCATACAGGAATCAGAGAAAGGGGACGTAGGACAGATGAAGTATGCTCAAGGACAGCAGATTTCAAAGAATTCTAATTATTTTTAAAGTAGGCCAACCCCCAGGACATATCCATTTCATCCAGAAAAATTAATCCAGCCTGCTCCCTGCCATCCTTTTTTCCCAATGCCCCTCAGGCATACACAAAGATTAAAGGCTACATGAACTATCCTGGCAGTCTGCTCCCTTTTATCACAACAGCTTGACAACTCCCCTGTCATCACCAGCCTTGGTAGAAGATAATAATGGAAGCAAAACTTGTTAACTCCAAGAGGTGACTGATATGACTATTCATGGAAAAGGTAAGTCTGCTATCTAATACTGCAATTCTGTCTCACAGAGATTCTTCCTCCTGGCTCTCTACATGAAATCATGGCAATGGTACTGACACTTTAGACACCTACTCACTGCTGTATATGAGCACTCAAGGGTCTCATCATACATTGCCAAAGCTGGGCAAGAGTAACCATTTGCTCCAGATTTGATACGAAAGTCTTCTCCCAGTCTAGATTCCAGTGTTATGGATAGCTGTTCTTGAGGCTGTTTTTTCTGCTGGTGACTATGAAGGAGGAGCTCACACCTGAACCCCCTCAAAATGCTTCACAGCCTCATTATCAAGCCAACGCTTTTTGGTCTTCCTTAGACTAACTTGTCTTCTACTGCTGACATCACTAAAAAATAAGCAAGTGTTCAAGACAAATAGATTGGTATTGGAAAACACAGAGAGGGACAGAAAACATGAGGAGTCTTCAACTCTTAGACACTGAGATCACACAAATGCATCCCAGAAACTGAAATACATCCCCAGAGAATAGTCAAGACCACTTTACATGCTCAGTAAATCTCACACCATATGCTGATAATCCATTGAGTGGAACACCAGTATTTTGAGCTCAGGATCTCTAAAAAGCGATACAAGATGTAGGAGGAGATTTTTTTCCATCACCAGCAGGAGACCCATTCTTCTGAACTTGAGAGCTGCTGGCTAAGAGCTCTCTGGTTAGTGGCAGGTGATACACTTAGAGACAACCAGTAAAATTTCATACTCCATCAAAAGAAGAAAACAACAACAAAACTCACCTCCCACACTTTTCCACCTCTGCAGATGATACTGTTTCTAAGCTAATCACTAGTGAAGGTCTTGGTTCTGTGAAGGAGGAACATATTTCATAGAAGGGAGGGAAACGGGGAATAGGTGAGAAAAACCCAACATATTTCATAGCTGCTGTTCAAAGCTTCTCAGAGGCTTTAGTATGTTAAAATAACACTTGCTGGGGATGGATTAGCACAGCCAGAGCAGGTGAAGCAGTCTAAGGTGCATGATAAATGCACCACTGACACATGCATAGGTTTTAAAAGACATATATTATGAGCCTTGAAGAGCTGACTTGAAGGGCTCATTTAAGTGAGAGTGTAGCAAATCTTGTTTCAAGACTAAAGCATGCAGGGAGCAACTTATTTTCCCTGAAGAACACATTATCTCAATATTGTCTTTCTTGGTCTTCCTTCCTCAATAGATATGTAATGAGAAAACTTGTGACATTACCATCTCAGATGCTTTTAAGTGGTAGCTTGGTTACTTTTTTGGGTTTGCTTCAAAATGTTGCAGATGAGGCATTTTCTACAGCCAACTTAAAATAATGAATACCTTTTTCTTAGACATATCTAGAATTCTTATTAACTAGCTCAAAACAAGGTCATTGCTTAATTGCCACAAATTCATAAAGGTAGGAACTGAGAACTAAAGTGGGGTGCTGTTATGCTTCCGCCCTGTTGAAATGTTATCCTATTGAAATCCTTGGGTTTTTTCAGTCACCTTTAAAAGGGAAATCTTTCACTAGAGGTTAAAAAAAAGCACAAATTTTAACTCCCAAGTTGTGACAAAAATACTCAAAAGGCTATATGCGATTGCATTGAAAATATTGTATTTTTGCTAAAGCACACTATTTAACATAATGCTTTCTGCCTTATTGCTAAAATCAGCTGCATTCACCTAAGTGATAACAGTTCTTTCTGAGCCATTTTCACTGCCTATTTTTTAAAAGACAACAAAATAAGTAAGAAACTTTGTGAGCTGATCACCATCTGCTTATGCTTTAATTTAATTAACAGATTTTGAGACCTTCAACTGTAAAGAAAGTTTTCCAAATGTAAACAGCATGTAAACCAGTATATTGTTTTTACCTTATACCTTCCTACAGTTCTTCCCTGCTGCTCAGGGGTTTACTGCACATCAGTGCCAACTGCTGCCATTTGCAACTGAATGTTCCACAAGGAAATCAAAGGAAAATACGATGCACCTTAGGAAAGCCAGAGCAGTATAAAAAACGTTAGTGGAGTCAGCCGTTAGAATGATGGGTTCAAGAAGACATAGTAAAGAGAGAAACTTAAAAGAAATACAAACCATCACAGAGCAGCAAACAATTAGTTTACTATAAAAGAGGAGAAAAAAAGCAGCAACTTATTCCGTGAGCTGCCAGAAAGCATGTTTATGCATGTAGAAGCATGCTTAATTCCTGCTTAATACAAGCCTTTTTTAAGCACCAACTCTTCACTACAGAAAGAAGACATTTTTTGTTTTAGTAACAATGTATGTATGCACCCTGGTAAGAATAATATTTTTATTCCCATGTGGGAAGTCAGTGGATTTTCAGAATACAGGAATTTTGTGCTATAAAATGCATCCCTGGGAAAGCACCAACCTATTTCAAAACCAGCTTGCATTGAGCAAAAGTATTTGTTTTTTCAAATTTCAGACCTGCAAACTTGCTATTCCAGTGAGTAAGCAAACACTTCAAAACAGTTCTGTCCCAAGCAGGGGAAACACAATAAGGATACCTGTTTGAAAAACAAATGCAGAATTCAAGCGCTAGCCTTTTCCTCTATACGTTTTTACAATTATTAATAACAAAAAAACCTTTTCTACAAAACCACGTACTTTCCTAGCAAGCTCCTTCAAGGAAGTTACAATTAAACTGATAAATCCCAACCTAGAAATCTGCTGTAAAGCAGAACTTTAACCTTTGGTTTAAGTTCACATAAATTTACTGAGTTTAATTCTCCTCCCCCTTCGCTAACTTGTATTAGGTGAAAAGCAAGAAAAATAGCCCTAAATTCAAGCCTAACAGTATCACAGGTTTCAAAGACATGCATGCTGCTGTTTTCTTATTGCTCTTCTTTGTTGGACCATTCCTGGCAACACCTTCCCTACTGAATTCATTACCTTGGCATTGCTATTAATCATGGGGGGGGGGGGGAAGAGGGGAAGGAGCAGAAAACCTCACTCACACAAACAACATTTAGATCTAAATCTAGAGCATTGTGGGGTTAAGGTGTACTGCTGAAGGCAGATTCAAACAAGATAAATTTCCTTTAATTCACAAAAAGATTAAAGAAAGCTGATGGAGGAGGCAGCCTTTTAAGCAGCACATTGCTATTTTTAAACTAATCTTCCACAGTAGACGTTTGTTTTCCATACTTATGGAGGAAATCTAGTAATTAAATGTAACTGTTACCAGACTTGGAATCCTTCTCTCAGATTATATGGCCTAGTTTCTGTAAAAAGCATCTCCCCCCCACCCCCCCAAGGTAGAAGTCAAACCTATTAATGTAACAGCTTATCCTGCCCTATTTCTACTTGGCAGTCTCCCGTAATGCTGACTTAATATCCAACAAAAATAGGACAAAGATACTGTCATTTTTCATCAGGGAATGTCAGCTCAATACAAGCAATTTTAACTCTGCTGAGCTTCGGGTGAGGGAAGGTGCATGCTGTTTGGCCATGTGGTAAAAAATCCCATGTATATACTTCTGCATATGACATGCCTTCTCTCAGGGCTGGCAGCCTGATGGCCCACTGAGCTTCTTCCGAGAACTAAATTTACAAGCACCAGAATTAGTACTACGTCAGCTTAGCCATCGTATTTTAATTCACCTCCTTTAAAAAAAAGCTATTACCTAGATTTTTATTTAAAAAAGTAATTTCATTACATGTTATTTTTAATGCCCCATTGGGCTGGTCACTAAGCAGCACAAATCACTTCTGTTGTTCTTGGCTTTTTTAAACAAATGACAACCTGCCCAACTGGTTGTGCTGATCCTTCCTGATTTCTGTGGTCATACTGTGATTTCTCCACTAGGTACTGCAACAGTGGAATAGTTTCACCTGTGCGATCCCCCGAACAGACACAATTACTAAGATCTTGTTGCATAATCCTACCCAAGAGTGCAGAGGATCCTGCCCAAAGTTCTCTGGGTGGTCTATATCTCCTTCTCCTGCAGTGGGATTCTTTAAAAGCAAACACCAGCCTTAACATAAGATCGTTGATTTTTCAGCTATTCAGTTCTTCTACATTACTCACAAATGTTAACACTTGGAGCTAGAACAGGACAAAGGAATCTTGTCACAGACATTGCAAAACTGCTCTCTCTAGAGGAGTAGACATTTACATAATTAATAGTCTAGAGATAACAATGAGTTCTTTACCTAACTTATTACAAGGGATCTTAATTACAAGCGAGTTCAGGAAAGTTTTAATACAATCTATGTATATGTACATAAATTGTGGGAATTATGTAGGCTTTTTTTTTTTTTTTTTCCCATTTCTTCACATTATTTTTAGTGTGGTCATTTATTTACAATGTAACTGGAAGCACTTGTCAAATGATTTCACTTTCAATATGACAGGGATTGGGGTTTGTATACTCTCCCAAGGGTGACAGAATATTTTTACAAGCTTTTTCAAGGCCAATTTTGATGAAAGCACACACTAAAAAAATTAGCATTCAATATCTCAAAACATTTTGCCTATTACTGTCACTAGCAACACTAAAGATTAAAGTTATAAACAGAGGCGGTGGAGGAAATGATGCTTACTTCCTACAAGGGCTATAGCAAGCTCACTTCTTCCTTGCACACAGATTTCAAACCAAACTCATTGAATCTGCCACGGTGTTAATTTCTGCCAAGTGCCACACAAGTAGTAGTGATATATCACATCTTTGACTGAAGAAGGCGGCATGCTTATGTCTAGCCCTGCACCTGTAGGGAGCTTTTCACACCCAGATGATGAATGACTGTGTTGAGCTTTCAGGTAATTCTGGCACCCAGAACTGACCTGGTGCTCCTAGTGTTAGGTCTCACTCAATTATAGAAAGGCAAACCAGTAAAAAAAAGTGACTAATACACAGATAACTATACAAAGCAATTGGAGAGAGAGATTGTTTTGCTATTTCATCACATCTGTACTACAATGCATCACATTTTTACCAAACTCAGACAACTCTAATCCCTTCACTGCTGAACACTGCTCTTCCTGTTAAATCAGATTTATCATCTTGTTCCGATTCCCACCTTTCATACAGTAATGATATCGACCTTCAAATTCTTGCATCTCGGTTTCTTTTCTAAGCACATTTGTCCTTACTCCTTAAGGGAAAGTGGAGAATTTGCACTGGGACTTCCACCGCAAAGAATCTAATTTAAACCACAGTAACACTTCAAGTTCAGTCTACAACTTGTCATTAAGTTCTCAGTGACAATCCAGCCAAGGCATACAGGATATTACTGGTCTCTAAAGGAGGGGAAAAGGGGTGTCACCAGAAAGCTCAGAAAATGTCCATTCAGCTTTTGTTTCTTTTTTTAACTCTAACTCCTCCACCTCCAGATCATAAATTCTCCACCTTCTTGGGGTCACGTGGGAATTGTAATGTTTAAACTTGGCTGTTGGTGAGGGCCCACAGCCCCAGCTGCAAGCCCGTCATCTGGTTTCCTGAACCAGAGGGACACCCCAGAATTGCCACCTGCACCAGGGTCCTCAGCAGAGCCTCCCTTCCTCATCCAAGGATAACCCTCACTGTGGCATGGCTTCCATGACATCTGGCAGCCAGGATAGCTAACCAGGAGATGAGGGTATAAATGTCTAAGACTGTGGCCTTAAAAACTGTTAAATTACAGACAACTGAGTGCACACCTGGCATAGGAGATGTCCATGCTTCTAGGGGTGGCAGGAGGAAGAGGAAAGCTGTCCAATTACTTATGCACACACAAAGCAGCCCTGGGAACACAGTCCAGAAAACCGGAGAGCTGTTGATTAACAAATACTCCCTAAACAAAGGCCCATTTAGAACATGTCACTTACAGACACAGAAAATTAAACATCTTCAATATGTGGCAGGGCAAATTAACAGTTAGTGGCTCAGACGCAGTGGCTATGGGCTAGCTAAAGTTGGGAAATACCACAAATCCTGTTGTGCTTCAAATCTGAAGCACCAGGTTCCCAGATACAAGGCCAGGCAGCCCATGCCAAGATTTCTGGGAGCGTTCCTCACTGGACGTGAGAAAAGAGCAGAACAGATAACTTATCTTGTGGGCTTTGCAATCTCACCACCACATTTCTGACTTGTGCAAGGTCAACCATGCACTTCCAGCAAATCTTTTGCTATTGCCATAGGCTCCAGAAGGGGACTAGAAACATACTGGACACTGTTTCTTACTGTCCTTCATATGGAGAAATGAATAGGGTAATTTCTGTCAGCTTCTTGGAGCACTCCAGTGAACATTAGAGGAAGTGAGAGACCACTGTTCATAGTACTGCTGCATAGACTATGAACAAGCAAAGCTGCACTTCAAACTTCACCTCAGGTAGGTTTAACAGATATTAAAAAAGCCCCAAACAAACAACAAAAACCTCAAAACCAACCAGCCAAAAAACCCCAAACCATTAACTTCAATTGTACATAGCTTTGAAGCTTCGGAATATTAATTTGGTCAGATTTGGAAAGTTAAAGTTGTCCCATAATACACTTATTCCTTCAAATACACTGTTTTCAACCTTTCAGTTGCAAGTCTTTCTTTACTGTTCCAGTCCACTGGTTCCGCCTGCTGTACTACCCACTCCTTGGTGATGCCAGCTTTTAAGGCTGCACCTCTGAGGCTGATCATTAGCAACACATCTCACTGGAGACTAGCAAGTACTACAGCTGGGGTCCCTACAGCAATCTTCTTACGATGAATAGCTTCAAACCTAGATCCAAAACGGTGATACTTTGACCCAGAAGATCAGAAAGTATTGGAAAACACCCAAAAGACCCCACAACATAAACATAATAAAACAGATTGATGATTCTACTTAATCTTTTTTCACAGCCATAAACAAGAGTGTCCCTGCCTACATCCTTGGTACCCTTGTAATCCTTACTATCATAGAGCAGATGTCCTTATTAAAGACTCTGAGAATAGACCTTAATGTTTTCATTGTTTCTATTTGGTTTAGGTTGGAAACTAAAAGCTCTTTAGGATTAGTACTATTTTACTCTGGATATTTCTGATAATGATAACTTACTATTTATTTATGCAAATTTCTGATAATGACAATTTATTAGAAATGGTAATTTCTAATAAATACTTAGGCTCTCTATCCAGATCCTGCAAGCACTTTTTCCTCAAATAGCACCTTACAGAAACAAAGCTCCATAGCAGAGTTACCTGGAGAAGACCTTCGTCCCCCTCAACTTCTGAACATGCTTTCAATGAAAGCATACACCTGTGGTAGTCTTCTATCAGGTAGAAAGGTCTTATCTCCAACTGTCTGTATTACTGTTATTACCTCTATGTTCTCTCACTTCCTCCCTAAAAAACCACTTTTCCACTTTCACTTTTTCTTTTAAAAGCTTTCTGTATATTAATCATCCTTCATCTCCAATAGATCTCTTAAATATTTTAAAGTTATTAGAAAAAACAATGCAATATTTGAAGGAAGAATATACTTTTTTAAAGTACATAGTTATAACACTACTACAAGATCTTCAGAATTACTTATTCCTGCCTGCTGCTGTAAGCAGAAAAAGATTCAAGGTTAAAAACATAAAAAGAACAACACAGCAGAACTTTTCATCTTTGTTCCTTTAATGCCTCAGTGTTATTAAAAAGTGGCTAGGGTTACAGTACAGAGAGGGAAAAGGCACTGCCCGAGGTTAGCTACAAATAGTTGAATTCTATTTTAAGCCGGTTTGAGGGGGAATTCTATGCCTCCTGGCTAGGGCTTTCGGAGCAAGGGAGGAGAGCGGGGTACCACAAGAAGAATTACTCTGTTATCTTTATCTTAACAAACTTTCGGGCAACTAGCAACAGAGCAAACAGGCACATGTGCAAGACTGAACACAGTGTGCACCAGGGCGTTTCAGAGAAGCAGCTACAATTAAACTCCCAGTTCCAACCAGCTGACCCTGCATTGTCGCAGCGCGGGTCTCCAGGTGTTGCAAGGAGCATACCCGGAGACACAAGCCCATGCCATGGGGACAGCACTGCCTCGCCTAGCAGGATGCAGAATACCGTGAGCCCTAACCCCTGGACCTACTCCTGGGCTCTGGCAGCTCCCCAGAAATATGCTGGAGCACTGCCAGTACCAAGCCTGCTCACCAATGCTTAACTAGTACTCCTCACCTGAGCAGCTTCTGAGGAGGAAAGCAGTCCAAACCACAACATGAATTTACTAACAGTACTGTTTCCCAGAAAATGAGGAAGCAGCATGCGTTACCCTCTCTCGTACATATCATGACAACAAGCAAACAGCTCATCTAGCTAATGAACCAGATATTCTGTTTAGATTTCATCTTTGACAGTATTTACTTAATATATTTGTTCCCAGCAAACACTGAATTATTCCCTGAAGCAGCTGTTATGGCTATTTCCCCCTCCAACCAAGGCAAGGGTAATCAAGGCAGCATATTGCTTTATCAGGGGCTGGACTGTAAAAACCTCTTATGACTCCTTTACTGCAACACACAACAGCTAGAGATTTCCAAATTAGACCTCTCGTGCGAATGGAGGTTGTTGCAAGGTTTCAGCTGAAAAGCCTTTGAGTGAATGCTTTCAGGCTTGTGAGAAAGGACAGCATGATTCATTACAGCACCTGAATAAGTTGATACAGGGCACACACTGTAGGACTGCAATATTTCACTTGTCACCCCAGAATAATCACCTGAAGATGGTCACTACACTACACAACAACATAACCAGACCTCCTTTTACTTTCTTCACAGAGGATGTCACTTTATAGGTCTGTTACCCCTTCCTAAGCAGGAAAAGCAATTCAACTGGATTTGATGCAAAATGTTTACTGCCTGATGGTTTTTTGGGAGGTATTGCAAACAAAATTCCTGACATTTTTTCTGTACATGGGAAAGTTTATGTTGTGTCTAGAAGAACAGACTACAGAAACTTCACTTAATAAACTGTGTATCTCCAATATGGCCTATTACCTCAGCAGTAACTGCCAAGACACAGCAAACTGTAACAGCTTCAGAAGACAGAGCACCTGCTGAAGGAGTCCAAAGTAATTTCCAGTTTTCAAAAGCAAGAATTCAGTCCGCTCACTTGCCTTCCACAATTATTCAAAGCAGCCCACTAGGAAGGGCCAAGTTCATTAGTGAACACATCACAAAAGATCACTTTTTAATGTAAACAGTGTAAAATTTTATGACTTTACCAAGATTAAATGAATCTTCGCTATTCTTACTTCTAACTGATCTCCCTATGCCCAGTTATGTTCCACAGCTCTAAAACATCTGGTGAAATGGATAGAGCACTTTGACTCCTTCCATGAACCTGGTGTTGTAGGGTCAGATTATTCTCACCTGACTAACATATGGCCTGGCAAGGCTCACTCTACGACCTCCTAAAGCATTTCTAAAGGCTACTGCCCCTCTCGGCCGACACACTGCCTACCCCGCGCCTCACGGGTCCCCCCCATTTCAGAGACCTACACTGCCAGCGCCATCAACCCGACGCCCTGGGGCTGTTCTTCAGTTACCCGACTGCTGCTTCTCCTTGGCAAAACGTGCCGTTGGGTTACTAAAACGCCAGAAAGCCGATCCGTGGGGGCGGGGTGAGTGGGAGGGGGGGAACACCTGCGCCCTTTGTTGAAGCCCGGGGGGAAACCTTTGGAGGATGCTTACACCGCGCACACCAGCGCGGCTATTTTGGGGGTGGAAAACCCCCAAAGGCGGCTCGGACTCACGCGGTTTGGGTGGGCAGAGCACGGCCAGCGGGGAGGTCCCGGGGAAGGGCCCCGTCGGAGCACTGCCCACACCACCACGCCGGCGGCGGACGCCGGCTGCGAGCTCCCAGCCCTGCCCCAGCAGCCAGAGGAGCTGCGGAGGGGACCAGACACCCGCCAGGGCCCATCGGAGAGCAGCGGCCCCGGTCCCTTCCGCGGCCAGGCGAAGACAGCATTACGGCGGCGGCGGGCCAAGGCTCGGCGGCCCCCGGGCAGGGACGCTGGATCCGGGGAACAGCTGGGGCCGGCCCAGCCGCTCAGCGCTCTCCTCTCGGGCCTACAGCGCCGCAGGCCGCAGCCGTAGGCAGCTCCCCCCACCCCGCCCGCTCGCAGCCACCGCCGGTCACATCCCGGGAGGCGGCCCCGCCACCCGCTCTGTCCCGCCCGCCCCGCTGCCCGGCGCGGCCGTACACTCACCCGCGTCCGTCCCGGGGGAACCGGCTCCTCGGTGCGGGGCGACAGCGAGGACCAGAGCAGCAGTAGCCCCAAGAAGCTGCCCGCCAGCAGCACGGCGCGCAGCAGGAAGCCCAGCTTCAGCCGCATCCTCCCGCCCGCCCTCTCCCTCCCGCCGCCGCGCACGCAGCGCCCGGCCCCGCGCACCGGCGGGCTTCCGCCCCCCGCGGCCCCACCGCCACCTCCTCCTCTCCCCCTTCTCCCCCGGCCGCCGCTGCTCTCCAGCAGCCGCCCGCCTGCGGAGCTCCCCCCTGCCGCCGCACGTACAAACTTTCTGTGTTTTTTCTCTTCTCCGTTTCCCCCTTCTTTTCCTCCCTCCCTCCCTCGGCTCCCCGTTAGGCTTCCCCGCTGCGAGCTGCTCGCCTGCCAGCTGCCACCTCGCTGTGCACAGCGGCCGGGGCGATGCGGAGCAGGAAGTAGCCGCCGCGGGACCCGCGGTTCCACGTGGCCGCCCCGCACCGTGCCGCCGCTCCCGCCCCGGCACCGAGCTCCCGCCCCGGCGGCAGCAGCGGGTGTGCGCTACCACTGCACCTGCTCCGGCCGTGGGGTTAACGGCGTCAGCACCTTCCCCCCCCGAAATAATGGGACGGAATGGGAGAGCTCGAGTCGGGGGTTGGCTTTGCTCAGCCAGCCGGAGGGTCAGCTCCGCTCCTGGCGCCGACTTGTAAAAATCGAGGTGCAAACTCTCAGTTCCAGTGGTTGTCACAGGGCAACACAGGCCCATTAGTTATTGTTTGCAGCCTGGGCAGACTAATACTGAAAAGTCAACAGATTTTTCTTGAGGGTAGCAGATTAAGTGCGAGATTACAGAGATGTTATCAGCCCTTATCTTGCACGTAGTTTGTCACTAATTTTCTGCACTAAAAGTTAGGCATCCTGTTTCCTCCTTTGAAGCAGTCTCGCACGTGCACGCACGCATGCAAACCCGATAATGTGAGCTCTCCACAAAGCAGAATGATGCAAGAACAGTGCTTCCAATGTAATACTTTTTGCCTTTTCCGCGTATACAGTGCTATCCGCTTGCTTTGATGTTTTTCAGATCTGTTTCTTGTGTGCACTGGGAGGATACCACATCCAAGGATCCCAAACGTTAACTTCAATGATAAGCACTGTAGAAATAAAACAATATGTTACACTTTGATCAGGATCACTTTGGAGGAAAAGAAACCCCAACCCATACCTAAGTGACTTTTGTAGTTGGACACACCTAGATGCAGAAGTCGGTTTATTCATATAACTTGTGCTATAGCACTGTATGATCTGCCACCTCCCTCTCCCCTCCCATTCTTCTAAGAGCACGCTGGAGACATAGACTAACACAATGTTCAAAGCATGGGCAACAGCTTTAATCCTTAGGAGAGTTTGCACAGCCCTGTGACTTCCAGGGGCCCCCCGAGGTGTTTTCTCCAAAGTCCCTGCCCTGTTTTAGGTTGAAGTAATCACACAAACAACCCAACACAAAAGTTTATGTGACTGTTCTCAGGTAGATAACAGTGTAAGTCTTGGAGGGATTGGGGTTTTTTTTAGCTAGGAAAGGCACAGGGTTGAGGCGCCCATCTCTAAGCAGACCCCTTGGCTCAGCAAGCCCAGTAGGAAAGAGCAGGTTGGGGCTACAAACTGTGAAGCTTTGTAGGCTGTCAAAAAGGTATGGAAATGTTCCTCACAAGTCTTCTTTTCACTGCCTTATAGAGACCTTACTGTGACAAAAAGTGCACTTTCCTCCCATTGTTTTATTGTCCATTTTTGGGATCCCTTTTCATTGTCCTGTGTGGGTACTGTAAGCACATTCAAAGAGAGTGAGAAGAAAAAATAAGTTACCTTTAGTCTGCACAGAGGGCTCTGTAAAACTGGCTACATCCAAGCGATGTGATACCACTCTGCTGCTGCTTGTCAAAGCTGAGAGTGACAGGGACAGAGCCCTCTGTATGCAAGTCGATATGATGGGAATTCACATATGTAAGGCTGCCTGCAGAAACCTTTTTTTGTTTGGTTGGTTGGGTTTTTGTTTGTTTTTAAATGGAGGCTTATGTTCTGCAGAAACCCATGGCTGAGCCGTGCATCAGAGATCCTCACAGAGTGCTGTACACTGTACAAAACCCAAGAGTTTGGTTTTAGACAGCAGAAGTGTCACCGTCAGTGAACTCCCCCATTAGTTGTCTGAGGGCAGTGGTTTCTATACTGGGCATTTTAAAAACCCCTTCCTTTTCCCCCGAAGGCGAAGTTGATGCCCACTGGGAGGCAGCACGGGCCAATGGACAAAGTGCTCATGCCAGCCAGCCCCACTCCCTTCTGAAAATACCCCTGACAGCAGACTGGAAAAAGCATCATGCTTCTGTTTTACTATTACACCTGCCTGCTCTGGTCCTACCACAACAAGGAGCATCATCTACCTTTTTTCCTCACACACAGGCCATGCAGTCTGACTGCAGAAGTATTAGGTTAGTACTGACCTTGGAAGTAGGGTTTTTTTTTCAGTTTTATCCTCATTAAGGACCTGTGGAAGTTTCAGATTCTGCACTTGCAGTTTTCCCTATGTAGTGAAGTGCCTGAAAAGACCTGCAGAAGATATTTTAGATCTTGCTGAATTCATACTGCAAAGACAGGAAACTCAAATTAAAATTGGCTTTGGATTGCCTCCAGTAACATTCAAAACCACTTTCAAAGTCTTTTACAACCTCGACAGGGGAGAGGGAGGGTTAAACATGGATTTTTGCCTCTCTCAGTTGCAAAATACTGTAGAAACCATGATGCTTTTTACAATCCAACCAGCACTAAAACAAGACACAATCCTCACTGTTATTAGGGAGTTAATCAACCTCTGTCAGACTGATATACTGTCATTCAAATGTTTCTAACAGACTGGCAAATGTCATAATATTTGTATCTATATGTGGACATGTCTGCTGCTTGCTGCACAGAAATCATGTGTTCACTTATCCATATGCCTCCAAATAAATATCCAATGGTGTCTAAGTCTTTACAAAGCCTTGCTGCTCTTGAACTAGAGACCTACAATGACCTGGAGGTGAAGTATCCAATTACCAATCCCCTAAGCCAGGCAGTTGCCTTATTGCTAGGGATTTGGGGGATGGTGTCTGGAGCAGGGTCACTAGCAAATGTCATAATCTCACGCAACTGCTCGCACTAAAGAAACACCAGGAACTGGATATGCCTCTTAACTCTTGTTCTGAATATTTGGCCATAATAAAGCACTTTGCTTGCTCATTAACACAGTGTTTGAAAGGAAATTCCTATGGAACTTTTGTACCTATTAAGATGAAAAATTAAAAAAGTTCCGTAATACAACAAAGCTGCTCTGATGGCTTCGCTGTTCATTTGCTCATTGGCAAGTTATTTTCTGTCAACACATAGATCTCCTTTGTAAAATCAGCAAGTCAGGGATCAACTTCTCTTTCTACTGAGTGCAGTGAGCACAAAACACAAATTGTGGGGTTTTGGTTTTGGTTTTGTCCTCTCCAGTGTTGTCATCCATCCCCATTCCTGTCCCCCATCCCCCCCTGAAATTAGCAACGGTGTGCTGGTGTTGGCTGGGGTAGAGTTAATTTTCTACATAGCAGATAATGTGGGCTATGGTTTGGATTTATGCTGGAAATAATGTTGCTAACACACTCATGTTTCAGCTGTTGATGAGAAGGGCTTACTCAGAGTCAAGGCCTTTGTGCTTCTCACTTCACTCCACCACTGAGGAGGCTGCAGATGCACAACAAGTTGGGAAGGGGACACAGCCAGGACAGCTGACCCCAAGTGACCATAGGGATATTCCGTACCTTATGGTGCCATGCTCAGCATATAAAGCTGGAGGAAGAGGGAAGTGGGGGGATGTTCAAGGTGATGGCATCTGTCTTCTCAAGTAACCATTACATATGATGGAGCCCTGCTTTCCTGGAGATGGTTCTAAACACCTGCCTGCCCATGAGAAGCGATGAATTAATTCCTTGGTTTGCTTTCCTTGTGTGTATGGCTTTTGCTTTTCCTGTTAAATTGTCTTTATCTCAACTCATGAGTCTTCTCACTTTTACCCTTCGGATTCTCTCCCCCGTTGAACGGGGTGGGGGATGTGAGCTAGCTCCAGCTAGTGCGGCTGAGTGGTGTTAGTTGCCAGTTGGGGTTAAAACACAACAAATGGATTGTAGACCTCAAGCAATTTTGCTTTCTTAGAAGTTTCGAGATTTAACTACCAACACTTCATTTAATACAATATTTCACCTCACAATATACTCTAGGCTTTACATAACGCAAACTTGGTCACGCTTTGATTAAAGAGGAAAGTGCTGGAAAAAGCCAGCTGGCAGAGAGTAACTTGCTTTCCTAAACTGAATACCCGTGACACAAGCAACACCTCTGCTCCAGTGAAAACTTCCAGCTTCCTTTTCACACCTCTTCTGACCTCTCCTACTCCAGTGCCAGCTCTTCAAAGGTCATTTGCATCTGAGCAGTCAGCTCTGAACAAAGCTGATGCAGTTTTCCATATTGCTACGTATTGCAACACTGACACTTAGGGAAAACTCTTGCTGTGTGCTGCTAACTGAACTTCTGGGGTGTCCAGGTGGAATCCAAGACACTCCTTCCCTAGTTTGCACCTGAGAAGGTAGAAACTCTACACGTGGCTGGAGAAGCCTGGCCAGATTTACCTTAATTTATGTTAAACAGGCTCATCCTCCCTTCTGACATTGTCCCCAGCATTGAATGACTCGCGGTGAGATTCTGGATTAATGAGGTGATAGTATGATGGAGATAAAGCTATGCCCTAAATATGTACAATGTGTGTATATTTAACCTCAGAGTCGATAAAAAGAAACTACAGGATTTAAAATACTTCTTAATTTCTGGGATTGTTTTAAAAGTACTTGAATCAAATAAGTGACTCTCAGTAATATTTAATATGTGATTTTGCAAATTAGACTGTGATGTGCTTCATCTTCATTGTTTTGTGTTCATGATCTCTAGCCCTTAGTACTATTTCTCTTGTAAGTCTCATTTATCCTTTTTTTTTTTTTTTAACCAGAGGTTTAGCAAGGTGTGCCCTACCAAAAGTGATCCTTCAATATTTCAGGATTTGAGTGGATGCTTTTGGCAGAGTGCAGTTTGCCTCTTTTGCTTTTCCTGTCATTTTTATGAAGAACATGTTATGAAGTTCCTGTCATTACATTTAGCCCCCATATTCCTGTCATGCCTACTTATTTGGTTTTCCTCCTGCTATGTCACCTCTAGCTACTCTTCTCTTTTCCCACACAACAGTAAATGAGCTCATTATTTTGTACTGGTCTGGGTTCTACCCATGTTCTGAAGACTGGAATGTAAGAAGCTGGTTTTTTTCTGCTGCCCTTTTTGTTATTGAGTACCAATCAATGGTTATGAGCAATGTTGTATTATTAATGATGCTTTTGTCTGAAGAAATTTAACTTCTTTCAGATTTGCAAGTCCTCAAAACATCCACACTATGATGAGTGTTGACAATCCTTGACAGATTTAGATCTCATTAAAATAGTGGATGGGATGGTCTGTTATGTGGGTGTTTCATTTAACTTTGAAGAGAATTGGATTGATTCTAAGTTCAGGTCTGCCATTTTAAAAATAAAAAATATTTTAAATGTCTATTTTATTTTATTTTTTTTTTTTTAGGAACTCTCACCTGTGTTTTGAGCCAGATGTAAGTAATCAGGTCAGGTCCAGAAAATATGTTTTTCCAAGGTATATTTCTCAGTATAAACAGAAATTAGCTTGCATCATTTCCTGAATCTAGGACAGAGAAAATTGAAATAGGTTGCTGCAACTTCTGTTATGCTGAAAAAAAAAAAAAAATGAGTAGTGTAACCACCCACATTTCAGATGCTGATTTACTTTTCCAGAAAACTTTTAAAATATAGTAGATTAGTGGAGTTAATTTGATGAAATTGTCAGGCTGAACAAGATCTGCAGCCCATGTGAGGTACAAAATTGAAAATTTTGCAACTATAAATTAATGAGATTTTAATATTTCTGGATTTTTACTATTTAGTGATAAGATGTTGATAGTCTAACATATAACTGGTAACTTGGGAATTATTGATTCAGTATCATACCTGCTATATTGGCTGTAAAACTTCAATAACTTTGACAGCTTTTTCTTCAGGATATATCCTGCCATGCTGCTCAAAATGAAACAAAACCTAACTACTGAGGATAACAAACATTTATAAAGCACTCAATGAGTTCAATAAAGCCAGCATGTCAAATCTGAGCAAGATCAAACCTTATGAAGCTTCATAGACAAATAAAAAAAGACACTTGAGACTTATATAGAAAAGCATGGACATGCGACAGTTATTAGGCCCTAAACCAAGTATCTTTTGTTGTTCCTTAGTCACAGGGTAAGTGTGCAAAGTACTATTTTAGAAAGTGTCATCGGCCCTGTTCTACATAAATAAGTAAAAAGTAAATTAAGAATTACTGGGAAAGTCCAGTCCAGTAGATAGGCTTATACATTAACATTGAAATAGTAGAAACCTAGCAACACCTCAGAGATCAGCTGGACTCTGATTTTTAGGCTGGGGTCCCTGGATGCCTGGAGAATGGAGAAGGTCTCTGCAACAGAAAATGACAGCAGGACTTGCCATTAATCATTTAAAGTTTTCAGGACACAGCCTCCGTCACAAATTGATGACTGGAAGTTGAGAGCCTTAATAGCAATGAATCATAAAAGCATTGCCAGACAGCTCCAAGCTTTCTTACTTCTTCCAGATTTCATAAGTTCTAAGTCTGATATTACCAGCAAATGAGCTGCTATTTGGAGAGAAATTCTTAAACAGTAGATTATTTCTATTATGTGTGGCCTGACACCAAGTTGTATTGATTAGTAATTCAATGAAATGATTCTGTTGTAAAAGACATATTTTGCTGGAATTGCTTGTGGAATTGCAGGCAATAGCAGCTGTTGGATCATAACACTGCACACATTCAAGTCTTTTACTAAATGTAATCATAATGAAATAGATTTCATAAGGGCTTTAGTACAACATGCAGATGCATCATTTTGTGGAAGTTTTTCCCTTTTCTCTGATCCAAAGTTACATACAACTATCCTTATTTGATATGAATTAAATGATTCCCAACTTGTACAGTTTTAACTCAAGTATTGAGATAGATACTCCTCAACTTTTTGGTTTTATATGTTTTCCACCTTTCTCCCAAACTGAAAGCTAAGCCAAAAAAACCCACGACAACCCACAACTGAAAAAACCACCCACCCAAAACCCACCCAACTTCAGAGAAAAAATTCCTAGACCTGTCAAAAAGACTTTGAAATAAAGGTGAAGAACTGTAATAAAGTCATCATCTTGGAAAGCTGAACTCCGCTGCTTTTTAGTCACCTGTGACAAGTAATAGTGACAATGGCAGGATCTCATCCATCTTCAAATACTGCAGGTTTTCAGACCTCTCAATTCACTGCCACTCAAACCACTTTTTCTAATGTATAACTGCAGCGACTTAAAAACTAGTGGGCTGAATATTCCCATTAAACCAAAATTGTCTAGAATTCCCTGCAATTAGCAAGAAGCAGATTTCTATATTGTACTTTCATTTTAATACTGGCTTAACTGAATCTTTGTTTTGAGTACTTTGATCAACTCAAGGACATCCTTTAAGTTTAGAATTTACTTGGAGTTCACAGAATAAGTGGGAAAAGATTAATTTGGGATTTTGCCCTTAAAAAAAAAAAATTCAATTTATTTCACTGGTTGTAAATTGAAAAACATGTTTATAGAGCAGATTACTGCAATTGACATTATTTCAAATTAAACTGAAGAATCACTGAAATTTTGACACATGAAAGCTGCTCCTGTAAGCCTTAGGCCAAAGTGAAGTTTATTCCATTCCTCATTTGGGACAAAGTAGAAGCAATAGGAAAACTTTATATTCTGTTAAAGCATGGTGATCCACAGCAGGGCTTTTGTAGACTCTTGACTAAGTGCTTGGAAAACCTGCTTGACTTCTTACTAACCTACAAGACACAGGAAGCTAAATCATGTCTTCAATACACTTCAAATCTAAAAAGTAATATGAATTAAAATTGGCGTAACAACTTGCTTGTCTTTCAGGCTTATATCCAAATGCTCTCTTCAAACTTGCCCTGCTCAGCCTTTGGTGTCAATGTTGATTAACAGAAATGAGGAGAAAGAGGCACTGTTCCTTGCAACATTTATGTCAGCCCTGATACTCCCTTGCTTG
Organism: Psittacus erithacus; assembly: GCA_009867235.2. Classification (NCBI taxonomy): domain Eukaryota; kingdom Metazoa; phylum Chordata; class Aves; order Psittaciformes; family Psittacidae; genus Psittacus; species Psittacus erithacus. Next base: position 33,214 of record WYDI02006772.1, read on the forward strand.
TATCTAGGCCATGTCTAATTAATCCCAGAATATTTCATCACTGCTGGATTACCTCCGTCAACTTCACCCACGGAAACCTGGCAGCAAAAATTTTTACCTTAGGTGAGGAATTTCCCTTTTCTAAAGACAAATGGGTGTGGGTTTTTTTTCATCATTTAACTACATAATGTTTTTGCAATAACTTACTGAGCCCTTAGGATATAAAGAATTTAGTAGGGTGAATACCTTCACTTGAAATTAGTGGAACGTTGCCATTGATTTAAATAGAGCCAAGATATCACCTTGAATTGTTTTTAGGATAAAAATTACCAGCTATGTCTTTCTCAACTTTAAATTTGATGATGCTATTCAAAAGAATCATATTTTTCTTCTTTTTCTAAGTTAAATGTGAATACAAGGTGTTTAATCAAACTAAAATCAGAAAAATCAGATCTGCAAAACAAAGTAAGTACTCCGCCTAAAATCCTGTTGCAAACCAGGAGAAGTTAAGGGGCTGAATTGTACTTGTGCACTTTAAACTGCAGTCTGCAGTATTCCATGGTATGTCTGCAGTTTTCCGTGGTATTATTAGAATTACATAAACAGTTTGCAGAGACACTCACATCAGCGTGGGAAGTCCTTAAATCAAGATGAGCTTCACTGTGGAGCAGTGGATATGCCACTGCTGACCACTGAAAAATAATCCAGCACACTTATTGAAGTACGGATACATTGCATCTATGTTCCATGTATCACAATAGTGATGAACAGAATCACAGTACTAAAAATAAAGCATTAATGGCATTGCTAAATTTATATGCATTTATGCTAGTTGCTGGGTGTCTCAAGCAGTACCATGTTTGCATTCTGAGGGCAAAGTATTGTGACTTTTCAAACCAGTGCTCTATAAACATGCATTAGTCTAGTATGCACAAGGCCAGATGATTTTTTTTATACCTGATATTAAAGTACTACATGACAAGACATCTTACTACTTGCAGAACAAGAAATACCTGTTCTTGGAGATCTATTAATATGCACTTAAACATAAGCCAAGAGCAGCACAGACATTTTTCTAATGGGTGAGGTATCTTTTTTAACCCCACCCTTATCTTTTCAAATTTTGTCCTTACAATCTCCTTTAATTAATCATCAAAAGGATTTTCACTGTATTTGGTACAACACTGTTGTCAAAACCCTCATTAAAATGCTTCTGCTGATACCTTAAGAATTATGAAATATTACAAATGTAAATAGGATGCAGACTTTTCACATACTTGTTTTCCTTTCCTATGAGAGCTGATTACTAAAGCTATTCATAAATACTTGACACCAACACATCAAAAAAATCCATATTGAAAAACTTCTTTTTTTAAATTTCATTTGAGAAATGGTCAAATCAGTATCAACCATGAATTTTGACTAAGTTAAGATTTACCTGACCTTCAAATGTACAGTTGTGGGTCAGCTGATACCTATATTAACATGCCTTACCTCTACATACTGTGTTTGAGAAGCTATCTTATATTTTAGATCACATTAGAAGCAGGAAAGCAGATTTTCTTTGATATAGCATGAAGGCACCTGCAGCAAAAGTACATAGAGATGTATCTCATTCCATAGCCAATGCTGTGAAAATGCCAAATTCCACTGTCTTGAGCTTAATGTTTTAGGATGAACCCACAGAGTTAATAAAATAATGTCATTTGATAGGTTAAAAAATGCACACAGGCTGGTGATGCGATAGTAAAAATAATCTGAGATGATGTAAATCCTCACAGTCCACATTGCTCTTCCACTAAGGTCGCCTGCTATGACACAGGACTTCAGCACAGGAGATGGACTCTAATCTTTTCCATTGTGGTCCACATTACTGGCTGTATTTCAAGTCCTACGAGTGGTAACAGTGTGCATTAAGGCAGGTAAACTGCCTGGATTCTAGTCATGCAGCTTAGGTCAGAGCTGACGTATAACTAGATTGGTATAAGTGTTTCAATCAGTGACAGGCTTCTTGATGCTATTCATTAAATAAGATAACAATAAACTTGATGGTGTGGGACAGGGTATGTTACTGAGAGATTATAGTGTATTTTTCCTTTTGCTTCAGGGATGTTACCTCTTCTTGTTCTTCATCACTCATTGCACAAAGGGTGGTTTAATGGTGGTAACAATATAACGACACCAAACTGTTCTCTAAACTCATCATTCCCCGTCATGTGCAGTGTCTGCTAAGCTCCTAAATTTTCACCACTATTTTCTTGCCAGCTTCTCAAATTCATCAGCCTTAAGTAGACTGTTAGCGAAAGCTATGGTTGTTAGAGTTATCTATAGTCTTTGTGATATCAGCTTGATGACACAGAGGTAGATGGGCACTGGGAATTATTTTTGTGGATTATACAGGTTTTGAACTTAGAGTATTATTGCCCTGGACACAGCAGAAAAACACTAAGTTGTTATTCAAAAAGTGTGTTAGTCACTTTAACTTAAAAAGTTACTACAATCTGGATTTTAGACTGCTAGGCATAATTTTCGTTAATTAAACAAGTAGTTATTGCTTTGCAATCTAGACAGAGATGCACCATTAACTTCTGCAGGAGTGATCAATTACTTGCACTCTCTGAAAGAGTAAGTGCATATAGTACATGTAAAATGCATGCAATTATCTTCAAAAAAGCTTTTAAGTTTTTCTGAGTGGCTGCACAACTTGAATTGTTGTTGAAAAATTAAAATAGTTCGTTGTATGCCCCCCAGAAATTGCTTCATCTGGTAAGTGTCCTCTCTGATCATTCAAAGCTTTCACCAAATCCTTCTTTCCCTCCTACTGCCCCTTCGTTAGTCTGTCATCACTCCCTATCTCTCCCCCCTCCCCCCCCAAGAAAAAGATTGCTTTATACAGTATAAGTTCCTCGTCAGGCTACAACCTTGATATTAGGATTTCCAGTTTCCTGATCAATTATCTGGCTACAGTTGAATAATTCTCTCCCTTCAATTATCTCCATTATGAATCCAAATGTTCCACCCTGCCCCACTGTGCATGGACAGGACCAGCACCAGCATCAACATCTACACTTGCTACACAAACTAAGAAAAAGCCAGATCTCTTTAAAGCTTCTGGTGTTGCAGCCTCCTTCCTGCTACTTGCAGGCGTAGGAGAAGCTTTTCAAAGTGATCAATTAAGCCTCTAGCACTTCAGGGTAATACCAGTCTGTCACTGATGCATCCTGAGACCTAGTATAAAATACAAAGAATAGGCAGTGAATTCACAGGCAGATGAATTCATTTATGGCTCTCAACTTCTGGCAGGCAAAGTCCTTAACAAATACCTGCACCCTGCCCAAGTTTATGACTTTGAGGTTCCCCACCTCTGCCCAGCAGCACATGCCTTCATTACAACAGTCCTTGTATTAAAAGTGTTGACACCCTGGATTCTAAAGAAGTGGCAGAAATCAAGCTGGCAAATTTTTATGTAGTTCTCTGAACACGCCCAACTTTGCACTAAACATCAGCTCGGGGGTTCTGGGTTTGCTCATCCTGATGTGTTTTGTACCAAGATAAAAAAAGATGGTGCTTTGTTTTTTGTTTGTTTCTTTTGACGCAAGAAAGTCCATTGCTGCTTATCCCAGAACTGCAGTACTATTCTGTCTGACTTTTTAAATAAAGTTGTGTGCTACAGAATGACATTATGTAAATCGATCTGCCCAGAAATGCTTTGCAGATGCAACTGGTTTTCTTCATTTGCCTGTGATGTTGTGTTTCAAATTCAATACATTATTTTATGTATGCTGCTGACAGTGTTTATTTTTACAGCCATGAAACTCTCAGTGCTTGTCTATTCTTCCTCAACACTAACAGTGCTCTGAACATGGCACTGGCTCACTGAAGCAATGAAAATGAAATAAGAGTCATCTTCGAAATGAGTCTGCTTAACGTCAGGACAGAGATTCTCTTACTTCTGGTTTTGAAATTTCAGCATGTAAAATGCAAAAAGATCCTAGGAGCTCTGCAGGCTCAGCAGGGGAATACAAAGTTTGGGCGCTGTCGCGCTGACCTGATTGGCTGTTTACTTATCTTTCTCTGCTGTATTTTTGCTTTGTGCACTGTTTGTTGTGTATCTTTGTCCCGTGTTTGCTCAGTGCCTAGCACAGACTAGTCCAGTCTGTAACTAGAGCACCTACAGGATGGTGCACATACTTACAGTCTCTTAATCCTAGAAGCTGAGAACTCAAGCAAGCATGCACAACCTACTTACCCAAAGTTTGAGTATGTTTTCTATAGTTATAAAAATCCTGCAGGCATTTCAAAAGGCATATCTGCACTAATTGGAGTCAGTATCACTTGCGTGCCACAGCTTTCCTCATAACCTCCAACTGCCATGGGTCCCTCCCCAAGTTTTAACAGTCATATCATGCTTCTTTGAGGACATATTTGGAAATTAGTTTCAAACTCACAGCCTACCTCTAAACCAGTAATAAATCCTGTTTCAATTTTTGATTTCAATAAAACAGCTTGCATAGCAAGTCACAGCTTCCATTACTGTTAAGTTGCTTAATTCCCTAAGACCCCTGAGGCTGTAGTACCTGCAGCTGCTCGGTTCCTTTGACTGGGTATTTAATCTCTGATAATATAAGTACCTTTTGTGCATCAAATACTATATACCACTTTTTCTGGTTGTATTTTAATAAGCTTCCACCACTATTTTTATCCAATCATTCTTAAGGTCCACAGGCCAGATGCTGACTATGTATAAACCATGCAGCTCCAAATACATCAAAGAAACTCTATTCATTTGTCCCAGGATTTGGCTTCCTACTTCCATTTTTACCAGACTTTTCTTCAACTAATCTTGCAAATGCCTTAACCACATCCACTTCCTACTGTAGCCTCTCAATCCCTTTCAATTACCTCCTTCTTAACATATAACCTGTCTGTAATTCTTTCCTTTTAAATCCTTTTAAATCCTATTTTTTCTTCTTCTTTTTTTTTTTTTTTTTTAATTTTCTAATTGTTAGAAGCATTTGTCACTCTTTGAAATTGTACTTCTGAATGCATTGTGGTATGTTGACTCTAAGGGCTAAAGTTTCTAAGCAGCTTTCATAATAATGAGATTTGTGTGCATGACTCCCTTGCGCTGCTTTAAAGATTTACTCTTTAGAGTTAAAAGGTTTTACAAAAAGCAGTTTCTTTGTGCTCCCGGCTTGTAAACAGGGTGCTCAGAGCGTCCAGCCTTTACCATACAGTTACCCTTTTCTCTTCCCAGTTACTTGTGCTTGAGGAGTTTCTGAACATCTATCCCTAACATGTAACTTTACAACCTAAGGGTGCTTCATCCTTTACAGCAGCTGTTACGCCCTGCAGTTTTTGTCCAATTTACCTTCAGTCTGCGCTTAGCATTTGTATGCATAAAATATTTGTACTACGCATTCCTTTAACAGGCAACTCATTCTTTTCTTCACCCGACTAACATTTCCACTGGTAAATGGCAGCAGCTTGTAGGTATCTCATGTGAAGTTTCAGTCCAATCTGAAATGGTAGACACACATCCCACATTTGTCAAGTTAGCAATGCCTAAAATGTTAATCTAAAATGCCTGGGTATTGCAGGCTGGCTTGGTTGCCACAATTGTTCCTGACATTTCACAGTCTGTTATACTTTGTATTATTATTTCACATCATGTTTCATGACAAGTAAGCCCACCTAGCATCTAATTACTGCCTGCAGTATGCCCGACCAGGTCATTTGGGTTGGGCTTGCTGAGCCTAAGCTTGGAGACCTTTGCTCACTCTTATGGCAAAGCCATAGCACAGGTATGCCAGTGTGCTGTGTGGGTAGCTGGCTGTGCCAAGCTAGATGGGTTGGCTTCATTGATTGTGCCAATTGGTCCTGGAGTATTTGCACTGCCTGAGGTAGGCCTGGCACTCCTTTGTCCATGCCTGCTGCTGGGTGTGCTCTCCCCCAGTGCTGCAGGACAGCTATCAATCTGAACCGCAGGGTTAGTGCTCCCTGATGTGAACCAGGGCGCAGTCACATATGGTTGCTTTTTTTTTTCTCCTTTACAGGTCTCCCCCAGCACAACTAAACCACCTCTAATCCTGCCATTTTCTTCAGAGCTAATCAAAGCATGTGCAGAAGCACTTTGCATCCTGAAAAATCATGTTATTCTACTGCTTCCTCCATATACCACATTGTGAGTTCCGAGTTTTTACCTCATTTGTAGCTTCTCAGTTAACTAAGTAATGAGCTATGTAAAATATAATTACAAATAACTGGAGAATAAGAATGCTATGCAAGTCTTCTATAAGGGAGGAAGGGAAGAAAAAAGCTACCTAGTACAGGTTTTCACACATGGCCTCACTTGCCCTTCCCTTTCCTCAGGGAGTATGGGACTTTATGATGACCCCCTAAAATATCACGAAGTTACACACATACTTCAGTCATAACCAAGGTACTAAGGCTTGTGCTGGGTCTGTTCTTCATACTGCTCAAAGCTGTGTATTGGCTTTTCCATAATTAAGGTGGCACTGCTCACTGATTGCATTTAACTGTTCCTTGACCTAACAGAAACAAAAAGCCAACCAATTAAAATGTTAGCTGCAGAGTTTTTAAAGACCCTAGAAAGCACTAGGGTTACAAGAGTACTATGTATTCCAGATAGACATGAAAAGCTGAATGACAGGTAGGAAGACAAAGCATAAAGAAAAGTTAGACTTGAATATTTCCGCTTGTAAGGTGTTCAGAAGGCTCTCTAAATTATGCTCTATTTCTTCCTTGTAACAACTATGCTTTTATAATTATTTTAAAAATCCTTAACTTCTTAAGTAATATAACTTTAACACCAAGCGTGTTCTGTAGGTATTTTAAAGTGGTGTTTAAAAAGTTTCCTACATTCAGAATGACCTACTTGCTTAGTATGCACTGGGAGTAGAGGAGGCTGCAGCATGGAGGATGTGGCTGAATCCTCAGTACACATTCTCATCCAGCACATTTTAGTTTATTCTCTTTAAACACAGAGAGATGGGGGGCTGGGGGTTGGTGGTTTTGCTACATTTGCTGCCCAGCGATGGTACTTGGCATAGCTGCTTTAGGAGAGGTGAAGGAAAGGAGGCCGGGGTTAAGCTTTTGTTTCTTGTCTAGTGTAGTGTTTCAGGTCAGTGAGCCAGGCTGTGCAGTTTGCTGCTGTGCATTCAGCCTCTTTCCTATATTAACCCCAGCAGTAACTTAATACACCTTTGGGGGGGAAAAAGTGCTTTTCCTCACAAAATACTTGTCAACAGACACAGCTTATACAGGTTTAAGGAATTGTTATACAAATGCTTTAAGCATGCAAGAGTGAACTCCTGCAATCATATACAGCGTTAAGCATGACAGTGTGCATCAAGAATTGTAATTCTTTAAAAAGCTTTCCAATGAGAGGATTATCGTGCCTGGATCCAGTAAAAGGACTCAACAGTTCCCACAAATTCAGCCTGTCCTAAGTGCCAGGACTAAGCTGTCTCTGAGGATCCTAGATCTGATACTGTAACCAGTATCCCCCAAGCAGCGTGCCATGTTTTACACCTGCTCTGCCAAGCCCTGGAGCGGGAGAGTGCAGAAGAGAAGCCAGATGAAAGGTACTGATGCCAGCTTTTGTGGCTCTGGAGGTTTTCTGGTGAATTTTGGATGTTTGCCACTGGCAAACTGTTTTGCCTTGCCACCTTCAGACTTGTGCCTCTTCCTTTTTCTTTGAGGCTAAAGCTTCCCGGGGTTTCTAAAGGACTCTGAGGACCTTCTCTGGACTTAGCTGGCTGTTCCAGCAGGAAGCACTTCTATTGCTATGGAAGAATGAGCCAGGGGCCCTGCTCCACTCAAGAGGTTTGGGGACTTTCTTCTGAGGCATCACTGCCACAGGTAAGGCAGCAATTAGGAGAAGCTTTCAGGTATTACAAGATTATATATGTGCTACTTGAGTTATCTGACATGGCATCCTTTGCTGCATATAGGTAGCTACAGGGTTTATGAAGCAAATTCATTTTTTTGGTATTTGGTAACTCAAAAGATCCATCTTAGGAGCTCTTCTATATTTAATTAACTTCACCATGGCTTGAGAGCATGTGCTTCAGTGTGGTGGGCTGGTGGTGTACCCTGAAAGGGGAGTCATAGCAGCTTCATCTCATTGGAGATAAGCCAAGCACCTATAGGTATTCTCCTTGTAAATTGCATTTCATGAGAACTAGAGGGTTCCCTGCCCATGCCACAGGTACAGCTACAGTTCAGAGTCACAAATCATCTGGCACTGCAGATCCCAAGCATCATCCCTTGGGTTTAGCTTTGCTTATTGGAACATCTCCATGCAAGTGAACTCATATTTGGTCCTTGCACACATCTGTTGTCATTATGATCGATAAAACTTAAAGAGAGGCCTGCAATACAACTTTGGGGCCAGATGCACTCTGATGACAGCAGTACAAAATTCCCTTGTGCCAGTTTGCTTTGCTCAGAGGACACAGCCAGGCCAAGAGACATTTATGAGGTTCTGTTAACCCTCTCCAGTAAAGACTAAGTTCTATTAAAAAATACAAAAACTCCACAAGAACCTAAACACTGGTTACATGCCACATGCTATAAAAACTCAGACCTAAATCACTACTGCTTTTAGAAGAATATCAATTAACACGTACCAGCCCCTCACAATCTAATCCTTTAACTTAAAGAAAACTATTTAGCACACAAATGAAAACCTTAGTTAAAAACAAGGCTGTAAGACTTAAATGTGTACACATACTGACAAGAAAAGTCTTAAACTGCTGTTAAATTGTCTGCAAATTGCTGGTCTTCTGGGTAGAGTAAATATTTTTTGGTATGCCGTTGTCTCTTCATCTGAAATGCAAACTGTTTTCTTTATTACTGATGTAACACTTATGCTCTTTTTAAAAATGAGCTGCCGTATTTGAGTATACCAACCACTGTGCTTAGACACCAAAGAATGTCATGGCAAGCAAATAACAGAAAAATGTTTAGTTTGCCTCACTTCAAATATGTGCTTTAAAAGGGAAATATTTTACCCTAGGCTTACTTTGATGGAAGTTCTCAGGCAACTGAAAGCGTTAGTCATGGCTAGACTTTCTTTAGTTTTATGACATATCCAGTGTCAAGCCTGTCCCGAGAACCACCACAGCTTCAGCCTTTTAAGAGTAAGCTAGCTGAAGATTATCTCAGTAACGGGTCAGATGAAAAATCAATGCAAGAGAAAGATTTTTTGAATGGAACAAAAGTTCAGCAACATCCTGTGTACCAAAAGTAACTAGTACAAAGGACATGGGATTTCTGTTTTTTTGCTTTGGATTTACTGAAAGTTAGAATAGGGTAGCTCCTAAATCAACACATGCTTTTCTAGTACTTTGCATTTCTTAATGCAAAAGCTATATCAGAAAGAGGGAAGAAGAAAAATCCTGTTGCTTTCCATGTTGTCTATCAGCCTAAAAGGCAGCTGGTATTGCCTGTACTGCAAAAAAAGTACTTTCTGCTTATCTCAGCAGAAAGAGTAAAGGAGCACAGAGGCAACACTAATAGCACTGAGCATGCTGACTGCCACGTGGGATGGGAAGCAATGCCATTTTGTCTTTGCTTGGCAAGGCTCACATTGCACCAACATCCTTGCCAAGCAGCCAGCAGGCAGATATGGCAGGCTGTAATTTCTTGAGTTACAGCTTTGGAAACAGGTTAGAGCTCCCAAAAGGTCAGGGCACAGATCTTAATTTTGTAACATGCTGTTTAGAAGAAATAAACTGAAACCAGCAAATGCAGCTTGATGCGATCTTTTTATAGTCTCCTATGTCCATGGTTATTAAAGACCTGTGCAGCAGTCGGTTAGTGCCCTTTGTTGGTACCACATTCATAAGCGCTTAATAGCAAAGACTCTGCATTCTCAGGGGACCACATTGCAATTTTGTCTCCCCACCCTTCTCTTCCTATCTCAGCTGCTATTTCAGAAACATTTAAATAGACAACTCTTGCTCTCTGGTCTAGGCAACAACTGCAAGTGACTTCATGAGTTCATGACACTTGTCAACATCAAACAATTTAGTCACTGACCTGATTTTGACGTCTCCTTTCAGTTGCAAGTCCCAGTGCTTGGAAAGCCAGGGTCATGTCTTCTTAAAGGGCTGCAAATGCAGGTTTCTTGGCATGAAAATGATGGAGTCACGGCTGGTCAGTAATCAGGAGGTACAAACAGGAGCCCTAAAGCAAAATAGCTCAAAAAAACACCCCTGAGAGTGACTCTGTAAAGGCTTTATGCAGCCTTTGGTGTGATCTGCTGCTGTGTAGAATTGGTGAGGAGCTGAAAGATATGGGATTGCTCAGGTGGCAGCACCCCCTACATCCTGACTGCAGTATCCTGTGCTGGTGCCAGCATGGACCCTCTTAGGTCACCTGAAGTTTGTGGGGTGGTCTAAGGAGGCACTTTGGAGGGATGCACTTTTGACTGCCTTCCTGCTCTCAATTTAGGCTCCCAGAAGCACTGAGGAGATACGGATAACCAAGTAATTTACTTACGGTGCCTATCTTCTCACCTAGTTTAAGCAGTAGCTACTCAGCCAACCTCTTTAGTAAGGGGCTGTGAGTTATAAGTGTGCAGGTATTACTCCTGGGGTTAGTCCCCTGGTTGAGCTTTCTCAGCTCTTCCCACTTGTCTGTCTGTCTGTCTTCCTGACTGTTGCAAGCTACTTTTCCTCTACTCGTCAGTTTTGCTTCCCCCTGCCAGAATGCAAGTTTACCCTGGAATTTCCTTAAAGTAGCTTATTAGTTCTAAATCAGTGGACACATTTAACTAAGCCAGTGGTGAATATCACTTAATAATCACTTAGGCAGAGAAAAAAATATTCTAAAAATCCTGATTTTTTCCTTCCTTACCTTAAAAGCCCCCCCCAAAGATTATTAACCAAACACATCCAGACATGAGCACCCCACTAGGCATCCTCTTCTGCATCCATTCCCCATGGCCTCCAGTTGAAAGGGTCACTACAGTTTCCTTTCAAAACCAAGGGGGATACCCTGCTGCTGATCAGGGGATCTGTCTCCTTCCTACCCAGCTGGGGCAATGCACTGATCAGAGCTCACAGCATTACCAATTGTGCAGACAGGCAACATGCGTTTGACTGGTGCAGAGAATGGTGTAAGTGCTGCCGTTGAGCTAATAGGCAGCTAACCTATGGAGGTACTGCTTGAGCTGGTGGCGTCACAAGCTTTTCATGATGGAAATTCAGGCAGTGGGAGGCTGCATTCTGCAAGTGCTTCCAAATAGCTGCTGCTAACAAGGAGCTGCCTCTGAAGGCTGAGATATTGTAGCTGCTGCTGACCTCCTCTGTTGGAGGAGTCTTCCTCCTGCCCAGCTGTGATGATCACAGACTGCTCTCACCTTTTCCTACCCACAGGCAGCAGGAGAGGAGGAGGTGAGAGCCAGGCTTGGATGCTCCTCTGCTTCCAGACCAGCAGGAATACACGTGGCGACGTCTCAGCATTGAAGTAAAAGACAAGTCAAAGCAGAAACCCACTCAGCCTCCTTGTCTCTCTTCCTGTGCTGAAATGTTGTGGGTTTAGTTGATAAATGTGCATCTGTAACTGCTGTGTAACTCCTGCCTATTGCTTTTTCCTGCAACCAGGGACAAACCACTTACTTAAGACCAAGTCCTGTTTCCTTTCTTTTCTCCCTCCTTCAAGTCTTACTACTAACCTAACGCGTCCTTACCTGCAAAAGCTCGTTAAAGCTTTTTCCTTGAAGCTTTGCACCTGATGTTATCAAGGGTAATTAGATAATTGATACACAATTCATATAAGACTATCCTGTTTCTTTATACATGCTTTCCTCAGGCTGTGAGCTTTAAACGATGCAAATGGGAGAATCCTCTGCTGGTTTACTGCATTTAACTTTAGGCTATGTTAAAGTAATGCCTAATTGTTTTTGATGTATCTGAAGTCCTTTATTGTTCTTTTCATAATATTTTTCCTTCATTCTTAGTTGCTCCCTTGCCAAAGGTAGTGCCTATCATGTAAGTGACTCTATCCTCATTAGGGACTTGATAGGAGTTTTGTTGTTCATAAAATTCCCCCACTTGTATTTTGTTTTGTTGTTATAATCACCACTTCAGTTTATCTATCTTCATTCTAGAAAAATATTTACCAAGTTTTATTTAGTAGAACTGCCTGTAAAGAATTAGTCCTCAACAATTTGGCTGGAAAGTTTATGTAGAAAATAGTTTATGTAGAAAGAGTTCAGTTAAGTCCTGCCACAACTGTCATATGCAGTGGATGTCAGGGATGAATTTAACCAAGTAGTTTAGATTAGAAAGTTTTAGGGTAGAGGTACAGCACTGAAGGACTGCAGTGTATGGGTATGCATAAAATTAAGCTAAAGGCTTAAAGAGATGCAAACAAAAAAAGAAAAATCATTCATTTAAAGATAAAGAATAGATAAGAAGCAATCTTTCCTTCCATAGTCTTTGAAGATGGTTGACTCTTACTGTCCCTCTATGACTACTAAACATCTGCAGTGTGGGTACCCTCCTTCAGCAAGCTAATCCTGCTTAGGAAGATGAGGTATATTACATCTTACCAGCTGTAGACAGAAGAAGAACCAGTGGCACTGAGAATATCTAGGTTTGTTGGATTTTTTTGGTGTGGAAAGGGTACAACTAAATCTTTATTTACGTGTCTTTTTACTAGGATACGTGTCCTCACTGACTTCTTCAGTGCTTCCGTATTTGTCACTTGAGGCCTATGATGTGTGTATGCCTGTTTTGTCCTCCCTTCTATATTTGACTCTTATTTCAGTGGCCATCCATGATATGATTTACAGTATTGCCAGAGCTAACAGTGCTCTTTGTTGGAGAAGATGGCTTTGGTTTCTCTTTCTGTTGATACTACACAGCTGGTGCGGCGAGGGACTGTGGGAACAGTGAGCAGCCATATGGCCCTGGGCAGCTCTGAGCCTGGGTGCACTTGCCTGCTCCTTCACTCACTCAACACAACAGGTTATTTTAGCAGCGGTAGATGTACAACAAATAGAAAGATTAATGCTGTGGCTTCTGAGAGGTATTTATTCATTCAGATCATGGTAATTTTTTTTGAAAGTGTACTTCAGCAATTTTTTACTTTGTATTCTGTAACGTAATACATCCAATATATAAAATAGGGCAGGTTTACAATTTTTATTCCATAATTCAGTTTCTTAATTACAGTCTAGTATTTACAGGTATGTGCTCCCTGTAAATCCTTTAAACATGTCTTGAAAGTATTATTTTAGTGCATCAGTAAATTGGTCAAAGCTTCTACAGCCATTGTTTAATAACATCTAAGCCAACTATCTCTGACCAGTCAGCACAGAAATGTATGTTTTCATTTTACTTATTATAATGTATATATTACTAATTGTAGTCTATTGTATAATAATTATGCACACACCTGAAAATATTTTCTCCATTTTTTTCAGAGAGCTATATTTCCTAAATTACAATAATCAAATAATTTGACCTTGATTCCCAGGAAATTAAGACAACTTCACGTTACTTGTTGATCAATCTCTACTAGCCACTTATCAGCCCAACTCATCACTGGCTGCCCTGTCACTAACACATTGGTTAGGGATTACACAAAGTTGTCTCTAGCTATTCTTGGCCCTTTCAAAATAGTTTATAATAGTTGAATTGCCAGGGAATGTTTTGCCCTGAATGTTTTTAACAGCGAGCAAAGGCTGTAATTCCAGACTCTCAGAAAAGTGAGAGAATTTCATATGTTGCAGGATACCTGCAGGAAAGAGATGCCTGGAAAACACTCTGACAACCAGAAAGGCTAGTTGCTGGATAGAAGCACCTTAGAGGCTCAGAAGGGACCACAAATTCCTATTTTGCCACCTAATGCTTGGTAAATTGCATGTGTGTTTATGTGAATAGAACTGCTATGAAGAGTTAAGAGATGTGCAACAGACTATGTCATCTGGAGAGCCTGGAGGTACCAAGCTACTTCAGACAACAGAGTCTGAGGTGGAAAAATGCAGGTCAGGCCAAGTTGGAAGAAATGTACCCATTGCAGGGACAGCAACTATGGAAAACGATTCCCAACCCCAAAGATCGGGTTTATATAGCCACCATGGTTCATATTTCTATGAAAAATTGGAAGCAGAGCCCTGATGAAGCATTATTATCCTTCGAGGTGTAGATTACCATGACAGGTTTCAATGTAGAGCAGTAGCTGCAATTTTGGAGGTTGAGATGACAGAAATAATGGAAAACAAACTTTACAAGGCCTTATTTTTCTTCTATATGAATTCCCTCTTCCTTGGCTGACAACCCTTTTAACAGTGCATTTGTACAGCCTTCACACTGGTACTCTGATGTCCTAAGAACTTGTTTAGTGAAGGGACAAACTACAACTTCTATCCATGTATTCTGTTTACAAATAAATTACTCTGGAGGTGTATAAAAACAAATAGGTAATAAATGAAAGGGTTCTCTACTAATAGGAAAGAAAAGGTGATGTTTTACTGCCATCTCTGCAAATGTAGCTTTGATAGTATGAATCATTGGGACATCTTTTTATAGATATCAACTTTGCTGACGTATTGAGGAATAAACTAGAACCCTGGAAGCAAAAGCTATTGCATGTTGGACAATCTCTCTCTTTTTGGGGTTTTTTAAAAAAAGCCCTGCTGACTCTCTGCAACTTGACGAGAAGTTAACCTGTGGTGTCATGCATTCATCACAGACTACATATCCATTTCAGATTTGAAATAATTCCTTCAATTAAAGTTGTTACGAACTCTTGGTGGCTTACACAAAAGACATTTAATATAATTCCAGCTCAGTTTCTTGTATCTATGTTAACTCAATAAGGATAATCACAAGTTAAAAACCTGCTCCCCAAGGTTAAGTTCAGCTGTTTCTAAACATTCATAAGAAGTATATCCACTGAATAAGATCTGCCTGCTCTTACACATTCCCCTCTCTGGGCAGCACTGAATTTTGAAGATGGGTGACAAAGCAAATCACCAATGCAATTTTCTCCTTCAAAGATAACTCTTCCGTGGACAAAATCTGCAGTGAGACTGACCCATAAAGACAGAAGTTCTCCCTTCTCTTCAGGTGCCTTTCTACCCCCCAGCCCTTTGCTAACGCAAGCAAGCAAAGTACCCAGAGGCAGAAGAGCCTGTGGCTCTGCCAAGTCAAGATCAAAACAGCTTTAGTCATTCTTATCTTGAGGAAGGGATCTGCAACAGCAGAAACACCTCTTGGCACAAAACAGACGGGACGGAAGAAAAGACCAGCATTCCGACAGAATCCTGCACATGGGGAGTCAGCAGAAGGGAAGAAATTCCAAACAGCAAAAAGAATAAAGAAAGTAACTGAAATGGATAAAAAATGGTGAACAGTGCAAGGATTTATGAAGGCAGAGCCACGCTGTTCTTATTTTTTGAGAGCTATGTGTGATGTTTGAAGAGAAACATAAGTTGTCTTGATCCACATAGGGAGTAGGCTGAGTTACTTTGTACTGATCTGGGTTGGTGTTTCTTGGAAAATTTAGCTGAACACTTTTCCTCTTTCAAAAAAGCCTGAGATGAAGAGAAATACTAATCTGAGGTAAAATGGTGACCACAATGTTCTGCTTCTATTCACTATCCACAAAATACCCTCAGGAACTCACATACATACCTTTGGTGTTAACTCAGCGCTGGCTTGGTATCCTTCAAAGCTTTGCTCTAGTTGCACTCCTATATTTCATGATCAACAAATTTCAGATTATGCAGTTCTCATTCTAAAATCAAGTAAATCCTTTGTAGGAGGACTGATTGCCTCTCAATTCCTGAATATTTGTGATGGCAATAAACATGATATGAAGAGGTAGCCAAAATTATCAGTGTCTGACCTTTGTAGGTCCTGCTTCCTTCGTATCCAGAATTAAACTGGATTCCTACTTCTTCCCTTCTACCACCTATTTCCTCCTTCCTTTCTCAATTAAACTGCCATCTTCTAATCTCACCATTTGACCTTTCACCTCTGCAAAAGCTCATGATTCCTGATCTTCTTAATCTAGGATCATTACGATAATCACTCATTTAGGCAAGTGAAACTTTTTTCCACATAGGGATGCCAGAGGCCTACAAATCATTCAGGCTGATAATATTGTTTTAGTTCTGGTGCCAGCTGGGGTTTTTGGCTAAACTGTGGTGTTTTGTACCAATTAGATCCTCTGGGTTGATCAACAGAAGTTTGCTTGGGCTGTGATTCCTTCCAGCCCAAGCATTTACTGGGAGAGGTGAAGGATTAACTTAATTAAATCAACTAATACTTTGCCAAAGCATTAGGGATACTGCCAAGGTTAATGAGGGCTAAGGTTAATGAGGGCTAATTTTTCCTTTCCTATGCCTTAATGTCTTTTAGATAGTACTGCTCAGCAGACTTGCCTCATTGCAGCCCCCCTCACATTCCTTACATTGTCCATGTATCCAATATACCCTAAATACCCTATTCATCTGCTTCTCTAAAATGGATCCTTGTGACTTTTTCTACATCTTCTGCTGAGTACAAGCTTTCCAGGTGGCCCGCTTTGCAAGGCTCCTTCTCATTCATACATTCTGTGAAGCTGAACATCTACCACCGTGGTCTCACGAAAGAAACAAACTTCTCTTTGTGTATAATTAACCTGCTTGCCAGTGTGGTGGACGTTAACACCTTTAGGCAACCACAGATTCTTACTGCTTTAAACCCTGTCCTTTTTGTTGGCCTGTTATCTGCACTGTTTTCATAAGGGCCACTGAAGCACCTAGCACATTACCAGGGCCTATAAAAAGACAAAAATACTAAGATAATGGAAACCTCACGAATAGCTAAGAATTTAAAGGCATACCAGACTGCAATGTTTGCATGCAATTTTTTCAGGAACTGCTCCCTGAAAGTGGATTTTCTCCCCCCCTCTGGCACCATGCTGTCCATCTACTGTGCCAAATGATAGCACATCATTTTCAGAAGTCCTACCTCAGGAGTAATACCACTGATATTAACAATACGCTGATAGAATAGAAAGCCACCACACAGAGCAAATGCATCTTCTGAATGCTGCTGAAGCTTTGAAAAGTGATGCATTTTTCTGTTCATCTCTAGCTGAACTTTCTTATTGTTTGCCTGTTTTTACACTGGTTTCTTGGATAGTTTTTAAAGAGTTTTTCCCCCCCCACTGTTTACATTTTCTCCAGTGCATTCAGAAGTATAAGAAGGAAGTATGAGATTACAGGAGATCTCAGAACAGATTTCTCTGTTACGCATGGTTAAAAAAACCAGTCAGCAGCTAACTATACAGATTCACTAAAATTTGATTTTATTTTTTTTTGTAAAAGTCTTTAACAGAAAGCACTATTCCACTAAAGATTTACTGAACTGCATTACCTATTCATCTAAAAGTTTCCAGTCAATGGGTACTATTTTAGGATAAGTTTAGCAAAATCTCTTGGTACACCAGACATAATAGCCTGGTACTTTTTCTTGTGGGTATTTTGTTACCTTTAGGCTTACACTTGCTAATTTTTGGAAGTTCTTTCAAAACTTTCAGACAGGAAAGGTCCTCAGACTGTTACATAATAGCACTCTTGGACCCTGGTACTTTTTCTAAGAGGACGTATGGAACAGATTTGGAAGGGGATTAAATAAATGGATTAATTAACTTTATAATACTAATACCAGCTAAGAAAAAGCTATTTCTGGTCAGCTTTTTGTTTTCCCGGGTTTTGAAATTATTTCCTTAACAATCTTGATTGATTAAAAAAACCCCCCAAATAAATTGACTATTGTATTTTTTTAAGGTACATCTTGTGTTCTCTTGGAAAGCTCTGGGCAAGAGCATTAAAGATGTTCTTTAAACAGAAAATAGATACAGCCCTGATGGCAGCTGCATTGAAAGCTTCCCAGTACTGCCTTCCTAAATGCTCCATCATCAATCTGACTGGGGAGGTTTAAAGGGTCCCACTCAGTCCCTTGCAGAAGTTAGCAGTAAAAATGCAAATGAATTCTGAGTATGATGACTATTTTAAAAGAAAAAGTTGACAGCCACTCTTACAGAGGTTCAACTCATCACATCAATTTGGTTAAGCTATTTATATACGTTTCTTCTACCATCTCTGTGGCATCTGTTTTCCCTAAGGTCATGGAGATATTAATGCCTGGCAAATTGCCAGTAATCAAACACTATTAGGTGTTTCTCAGCTTCCTTTCAAGCTTAGTCTATCTTTATCATGAGGAAGACCTAGTTCAGCAGCTACAGACCATTTGTTCATAAACTGACACCACCCAGGAAGCATGCATTATATCATTAACATAGCCATACTGTTGCAGAAACATCTGTTCTAAAATAAAACTGCCCAATGAGAAGTGAAGTCTGGTTGTGCCTCTGCAACAAAGCTGTTCTCCAACAGCTGAAATGCTTTGTTTCCCAGCTCCTAAGCCCTCTACCCCAAGGCTTCTGTTTAGTTTAGATTTTGGCATGTATGTAGTGATGTTAGAGTTTTAGTTGCACTTAAGTGTTTGTTCCAGCTTTTCCAGTTGCTCTTTCCTGTAGTAATAGTTTGCTGGCCACGAAAAGATAGTCATCTACTCTCTCTTTCCCTAAACGGAAAAACATTAGGGTAAGTAATGATGAGCTATTAAGATACAGAGATCTTCAGGCATGTTGATTAAAGTGCCTTCTCACCATAAAATAATTAACTGAAAAATCTGAAACAAATAATCAATTGGGGCAGATCAGTATAGCTCAACAAATAATGAGACCACAGCAGTTAATGCTACCTGTGCACTAAATTCAACATATGTTCAGAATTACCCAGGTATTTAAAAGAAGAAGTTCTGTGAAGAAACTTCACAGCCTTTTGAAGAGATGCATATTAAATCTAAATGCTCCTGATGAAATATGTGAGGAAGATATATCTACTCATCCTATCAATTTGTTCAGCTCTTTGCTGGGTAGAAAAGATAAGGTTGTAGCAAGACTTAAAGAAATTCTAAATGTTAAATTAGTCATGAAATACTGTTATCAGTTGAAAATTTTGGAGAACACCCAAGACAGAATTTAATTGAGATTTAATTTTAAATGATCATTTATTATTAACAAGACTTCCTGCTGAAGGAGTCCTGCACTTAGCAAGTCATAACCATTTTGTGAATCCATCATCCCAAATGTTATAGGAGCACAACTCTGAAGAACTCTGTCCCTAGAGCTACCTTCTACCCATAGTAGGAGGATTACAGCTGTCATTGGTGAAGCTGCATGCTAGCTTTTTTTGTCTCAATTTTTAACAAAGAGTAATATGCTCAAGCTGAAAACAGAGAGGTAACCATTTTCTCTAGAAGTTGAATTGTGTCCTAGCATTTTTTTGTGTGCACTTCTGGTTATACTAAACATTTGAAAGATCAACCCATGAAGTGAAAACAAACTTCTCTCCTTCATCTACTTCTTTCCACTGGTCACATATGCATATGTATATATACACGCACACATATATGTGTGTGTGTGTTTCTATGCCTAACTCACTGTGGCAAGTTCTCATTCAACTTTCCTCAAGATATAGACCTTCACTTAACCTTTATACTTCCAGATTGATCAACAGTTGGTCACTGTTGATCCACAACAAACTCTAATATAATTTTATTATATTTTTATATATTTTTTCTTATATAAAACCTGAAAACATACACATGTAGATCATATTTTCTTCTTTCCTCCCCAAACATCTGAATATCTGTTATGTGGATTGTTTTTTGACATGGACTGCTAGAGCTTATGATTAGTGTCCAGCTATGAGTAAGGGGAAGGTTTCTTTTGGCAGTGCAAAGCACCGCGCAATATTACTCAGCAAGGCTTGTAAAAGACATAGAATTTCTTTGCCCCAGCAAAAGTCTATTTCCCACTAGACATTTCAAAATCAAACCACTGAAATGCAGTCAGACACTGAATGATACAACCCTACCAACCTGTGCTGGTAAATGGCTTGGCTGGTTTAGCAAACTCTCATTTGCCTCTTTATTTTGGGGATACAGTGTTGCTTCTGGGACTTTGACAGTTTGGGGCCAGTTAAAGTCAATAGTCTGAGAGTCGCATTTACATCATAGGCAGCCATTTTCTTCTTTTTCCAAATCCTCTTTCCTCATGTTCAGGCAGCAAATAAATGATGCTGCAAATGCTGTACCAGGGAAGGCTGACAGTCTGCAATGGCTAGTATAGTTCTGTGTACTGATAGCCACCCAAACCTGAAGTATCCTCATAGAGTAGCCTTACTGCTTCCATTTCTGAGTGCACCATATCTTCAAATTAAATTTAAACAATACCTAAACAAGCTCAGTTATTTTAAAATCATAAAATGAGAAGTCTAACTCTATAGATATATTTCTTTCAGATTATTTGAAAGATTTCTTCACTAACTTGCAGTAAGTGCTCAGTGTATGGATACATTTCACAACTATCCAAGTGCATGCATCCTGAATACTGCTGAATTTCATTCCCTTCCTAAAAAGTTCCTATAACCTACAAGCTTGGGTCTCAATCTACAACGACAAGGTGCTGCCATAAAATAGCACATAGTTATTGGTACTAGAACGATCCTCTGGATACAATCAATGTTCTTTGTGCATCAACACAGCTTAAGGAGCAATAAAAAAACCAGTCACCTTACTCCCTCAGAACAGGATAGACAGCACATCAGTATTCTAGTTAGTCAGTCACCTCTCCAGCAATCAGAATAAGCAACTTAATAACATATGATATTTTTGGAACTTGAAAATATTGTTACAGCACAGAGGATGTGATCTATCTGCATTTATGGTGCTTTCATCTGTAAATTCATCTTTCAAGTAAAAGCCAGCCACATACTTGATATAAATTTATACTTTCTCTTTCTTACCTTGAAAAATCCTAGACCTATCAATCAGTAGCCACATGTCAGGATTAACTGATTTCTGCTGAGAAGAACCATAGGCCCCAAAAAAAGTTTTAGAGGCCTCTCATGACAGCAGCTTGGTGGGCCTGAGGGACACAGGCCATAATGATCATTAGTGTGACAGAAGAAGTCTGTCTTACCCTGAATTATGCCTGTGCCTGAAGTACCAAAATACTGTAACATTTGACTTGTTTGCACTTCCTGTTTCCTCCATCATGAGACCTACAATAGCATTCATTTGCTAACTCTGAAAAGTTCATGTGACTTCACAAAAGCTCTGAAAACACCCAACTAGATCCATGTCAATTTTTCTCTCCACTCCCATCTGTCAAGAGCACTACAACATCTCTGCAACATCTTTAAAGCTGCGCTGCAGGGAGTCAACATGCTTTTTAGGTGATGGCAGTGTACTAATGTTAATTTGACTAACCTAGTTCTGCATGCAGTATGCAATTATTTCCTCCTTTCCTGATTTTCACCCCCATCCTCAGCTTATTTTCAATTTAACTTACAGTTTGGTAAAGATTCTACCGTTAGAAAAGATAGCTAGTCCACAAGCCTTCCATTATGCTGCAGCTGCTGCTGTTACATTTGTCACTAAGAAAAAATCTCACCTTGTGTGACAATGGGATTTGAATCACAATTGCTAAATATATCATGTATAGAAATTTGATTGCTTTGCCTTTTGTCCTGAAGGGGGAAAATGTGATGGCAAGACCTTACAGTTTATTTCATGCTTCACTACAATGTAATCCTAGACCCTAAGGTTTCTAATGTTTCTATTTTGGTAATGAATGGACTGTAAAAGGGAGGTATTTAAAATTAATTGCAGCAGTTCTGCAGGTTAGACCTGCTTAACCCAACCTTTTATTAAGAGAATGTCAACAGAGCATATATCTTGTCTCGGGACTGCTGGGACATCATTATTCTTCTACCAGCATGTTTAATTCTAAAACCTGGTATTTCTTCAGGTTCCTGTAGCCATCATGCACATGATATACCCATCCCAAATTATAGCATCTGTTCTGAGCTACTCACTACAGCAGGATTTGACCTGAGAAACTCGAGTTTTGTTTTACTTTATTAACTTGGAGTACTTTTAAACAGTATTTGAACAAAGTTTTCCCTTGACCAGCAAGGGAATTTTCAGCCTGAAGTTCTTAGCAGCACCCAGTGAGGCTCTTGGCCAAGTTCTCCAGATACTGTACATCCACAAGGACAGCCTGCTGGCTCTTGCTGTGGCATTTTCTTAATCCTCAGAACAGATTTCCTGGATCTAGGAAATTTAATTCCTGACTCCTTTGACCCAGATGCTGGCGAAAGTGTAGTCTGCAGTCTGTACGGAATTAGTTGTGTTCATTGTTTCTTTTTTTTTTTTTTAATTTTCTTTTCTTTCTTTCTTTCTTTTTTTTTTTTTTTTTTTTTTTTTTTTTTTTTTTTTTTTTTTTTTTTTTTTTTTTTTTTT
>WYDI02006773.1:0-13807 GCA_009867235.2 Psittacus erithacus
CCTGGCCTTGAACACTGCCAGGGATGGGGCAGCCACAGCTTCTCTGGGCACCCTGTGCCAGCGCCTCAGCACTCTCATACTGAAGAATAGGATATGGTTCTCTCTTCTCTCCAGGGGAGTTGGCACAGCCCCATTGCCTTACTGTTTTATGGGCATAGGAAGAGAAGAAGCTTGACCAAATTAAAGATTATGACATTCAGCCGCAAGGTCTCCAGAATACAAATTCCAGCCTTTTTATCCTCTCCACTTCCAGCATGTTATGTCAGCATGTATACATCTCCTCTCATTGCTCCTTTCTTTTTGGTTTTCCATTTACATAAGGAGAGGAGAATAGATCAAGAAAGCAGCAGTTTCTATCCTGGTGGAGCTGATCCCTTTCACTCCAACACACAGCTCCAAAATGACACAGCCAAATGCAGCCCGAACCGCACAACCTCAGTTACCATTGCTAACACCATCCTATGCTAATACCCAATTATAGAACAAATCTTGGTACCCCAATGCCTACACTTTACTTTGCCATCCTTATACCACAAATCTATAGCAATACTAATACCCTTAGAGCCATGGGTTAATACCACATTACTGCAGCTGTGGTAGCTGAATCATCACATTTCAGCGTGGTTTAGACCATTTGACTGCTGCTATAACAGAAAGGGAAAAAGTGCTACTTCCATTAAAGTGGAACTTTTACTTCAATTAAAGTGAAATCCCAACTGTCAGCTCATGCTGAAATGTTGCAGTACAGCTGCCAGCTCCAGCATTCACAGATAAAACAGTCTGGGGTCACAGCTTTTTGGCTAAATTACAGCACACAATTATAATAGCAAATATATTCTGACAGGTCCTGTTCCTCTATTTGGTATTTGTTTGCTTAGATTTGTTTCCTTTAGCTGTATTTCAAGCCATTGATTGTATATAAGCATGTCAATTCATTAACAAATTTTGTCAGCTATTTTCTTTGGCACTGGCAATGGTTGTTTCCCTGCTAAATTAATCCAGCTAGAATGGCGCTTACACACCAATCAGTGCTCTGTTCAGGAAGGTCAGGCAGCAAAGAAAACTACTTTTCATTTAACTAAGAAAGAATACAAAAGATTTCTGAACACCAAAGCCTCACTGGAACAGGTCACATTAACACTATGCATGAAGGAAGACACTTATTCCTTGCTTTTCAGGCCAAGGGAACGCTGCTGGAAACTCCTCTGTCCTGGAGTTAAGCTTGCAAACTGATCTTCAATACCGGACCATAACAGCCCAATGCAACCCTGGTACTGGGTCTCCACGTAGAAGTAGTAACCATGCAAGGGGCACAGTCAGAGATGCTCTGAACTTCTCTGGGATGCTAGGGGACTTAAAAGAAAAGATGGAGATTTACACCATGTATGGCTTGAGGTGGATTTTGCCTCCTGCTAAAATAGAAGAATTTTTACTGAGGGAATAAAAGACAGCGACCTAATCTCATATATTCCCCTTTTTATATTGCGTTGTTAAAGGTTGTGTTATAAACCTGTCAAAAAAAGAGCACAAAGAAATGGGGAAATGAACAGTGAACTCTAGCTTTCTAAAATACTTGAGATTGTCCATTCCATTTCCATGTTGCCCTGGACAAAGCAAAGTCCCACCAGAAGGAAACTGTCCAGGACACACCTGAGATGCTGCCAATGCCAATGTCCTTAGGGCAAAGTCATCCTACCTCCATACGTGCCTTCACATGCTCTCAACTTATCTCCACTTTTTATCAGTATCTGCCACAGACTCCGGTATAAACAGGAGTCAGCGCAGCAAAAGCTCTCTAATGTCTGTTCAAAGTTATATTTCTTTGACATTCATAATTATAACCTTTGTCAGCAAATCAGTTAAGCATGAAATTAATTTTGAAAACCATTCCACTGGCTTTACCTGGATTACTCATATGTTTAAAGTTAACTGAACCCTTCAGGACTTTGCTCCATACAGAGCTATTTCTGACAGAGTGTAAAAGGCTTCCAGTTGCAGAAAAATGGCCAGTAGTCATACTGTCCCGTTCCAGCTCAGATGTAATCTTACAGGGGTTTTCTGTCGTTTACACAATAGTAAGCTTACTTGCCTGCAAGACCCGCATGCTGCAATCAACTTTAACTCATTTCTACATGCATGCGTTAATGTCCCTTGCACAACAGAAGTGCATCAGTTGTACTGATGTAACGCACACCAGTACAGTCAGCTGCTCCAAAGAGTGGTTTATTCTGCAGCTGATGGATGATTTGCTGGCTCTGGAAAGCTCTCCATGTGACAAGTGTTTCTAAAACATTTAAGGCACCACAGAGTGTAAGGTTCTCGAGAGCGCAATCATATTTTGCAACTAAATCATAGTAAGAAATGTACTTGCAACAGAAGCTCCCTGGCAGGTTTTCTACAAGTAACAAATTGAGTTCATGGCAAATAACTTCGGTTTTGCAATTACAAAAGTGCAACGCCTGAAAATTAATCACTAGAGCATTTAATGAATATGCACAAAAGTAATCCTAACAGCTGGAAGGCATAGAAAAGACTTTAAACCCTAAGCTGTGAAGTTAGGTACCAGAAACTCTTTCAGAACTAACTTACAATACCTTGCCCAGTATATATGAACACATCTTGCTGAGTCTAAATATCAGAAAACACCAAACTGACATTAAATATTTCCATAGATAACAGATGGTTTAACACATCAGTCCCCACTTGGGGTTGCCTAATGCATCTGAATCATGTTTTAAAATACAACTGAAGGTTTGGAAAATCTCTAAGGTATTGAAGAAATGGAGTTTAATGTCAAGACTACTCAAAGCAGCTGTTTCTACTAACCATGGAAAATCACATCCAGTTTTTTTATGCATGACCCAATGCAGAAATTATGTATTTTAGGGGTCCTATCTACCTCCACCCCCACCATTCTCCAAGGAATAACATGTATTACGTGAAATTACAGTAAAATAACAGCACACTTATCAGGGCTTCATATGTGTTGTCACTTATTACTCAAGAAAAGATGCTTGCATTTAGCACTTCTACCTGAAGCATGCTGATTTAATGGTTACTCCAATGATCAGCATCGATGCTTTCAAGATATTTGAGTGGCATGTTTCATGCCAACATCAGGAAGATGGAGCAGGCTAGAGGAGACAGGGTCTGTATGTGCACTTGCTGGTCCTTACTAGGAGCTGTAGGGTGTGGAAGGACTGCTCCCTTTTCCAGATATGTGATGGCCTTTTCATGCCTCTGAAGTCCAGCTCTGGAGATTGGACCTTAGACCCAGTCTATCCTGCTGCCACCCACTGTTATTCCCCATCCTTTGCCTTGCGGAAATCCATTATCTCCTTTCACCTGGGCATTCTTTTTCACTCCTATTACTTAGAAGCTCCTGTTAAGATGAGGAACCTCATGTTGTTAACACCATACACAGCTCTTCCAGAATGTGAATCTTGAGGTGGACACCCTGGCAAAGAGATAGGTAAACTAGGAAATAATAACTGATAAGTACCGTATTTATCTCAACATCTCCAAATCTGGTTAGTAAGACAGATGCTCATAGAGTTAATGTATTGTACTTCCATGTCCTGCTTCTAAAAGAGGTGAAGATTGCATCTCCCTGTTTTCTAAATCTGACTTTATTACAGGTACAAGAGAGCTGGGTATGTTCAGCACGGCCTGTGTTAGCAGTTTTATGCTATTTTAATCGCTGACATGGAATGTAAATAGTTTCCTCAATTGCTACATACTTCCCATTCCTGAAGGAAGGCACACCCTTTGACAAAGATTAAGAGAATATGAAGTTAAATCCCTGTTTACTAGGGGAATTAAATACCCCTCTCATTACTGAAACAAAGCAACCTATGCATGGGGCATCTATACACCCTTCAAGAATAGGAAAAGAACAACTAAGAAGCTTTAAAAATAATGTAAAGAAAGCCCAAGGTTTGGGCCTGATGATGAATAATAAAGTGAACTGGACTTTATCACAGCTGGGTAACGTTGGGGTTCATCCAAATAACTGGAAATAAAAAGAATTTTCTGTTGTTTTATTACAGAGGCCCAAAGAGGTGCCCCATAGAATTCCATTGAAGTTGTCCATCACTGGCCTGAGGCAGCACGTACTCGGCCTCCCTTGGACATTTGCTTTCACGTGCACATTCCTTCCTGTTAACTTATAAAGCTGCGGCATTTACGTCTATGGTCTCTCTATTACAGCAAAAAAATCTCTCTGCTGCTTTGATTTCACAGCAGGGAAACCCACAGAACACAAAGATCCTGGCTGACGTTCATAAAGTTTTCTCCGAGTTGATCTTTGCTTTTCCTCTGACAAGCCCCACATACTTGTCCTGGTCTGATTTCCTACAATATAGTCTTGAGATGCTCATAGAGGGAAAGCAGTTTAAGAAGGTAGACTAAGGCTTTGATGACTTTGGTTCCATTTGCCATGTACTTCCACAGAAGTGACTTCATTTCTGTATGGTTCTGTACCCCTCTGTAAAAACTCTGTAGGGGTCCTGCCTGTGGGACCATCTCTACATCAGCCCCTGATATTCCCCTCTGAAAGCTGATGGACATGAATGGGAGTTGTAAAGAGCATGTGGAAGAAGACACAATAGCTACAGCCTGCAGCTGGTTCAGGCTCGGCTTTGGTTATGGGTCCTGTGAGCAGGGCAACGATCCCTTAACCACCTCCTTGCCAGCAAACCTAGAGAGCTCCTGTTTAAAAGGAGGTTAAGCCCAAATGCTTGACTTGTCTTTCCTGAGCAGACACCAAAGGCCACATATGGAGGCAACCATAGTCGAAGACAGTACTAACAGAGATACCTCCATTTCCTCCAAGAAAATATTCCAAAGACTGTAGGATTTTCCACATTACTGTAAATAAAAGGACTTACCAAAGTAAAGGAGAACAAATCCAAATCAAACAAAAACAGTGATCAACAAGAAACACCAAGAGGCAACATGTTCATTTTCAGTCCCACATGAACGCAGATGACCATGATGATTCTTACCCTATAAGCTGTGTGCAAATACACACTGGAACAAAATTCATTGTTAGGGCTCTGTTCCATGAGTAATAAACTTACCCCCAGGTTACTTTCAAACCATCAGTTTTAAAATTACAACCCTTCTCTGAGAACCTGCAGTACCGAGTGAACATGCAACAAGGGTACTTACTCATTCCTCTCCAGATTGATGACTAGATGTTTACTTTCGGCTTGTATTACAAACTGCAGCAGTGCTGGGTGATTCTGAAAAGGGAAAACAGAGTTGTCTGAGGCCAAACCCAGAGCCCATCATCTTGCACCCAGGATACTGGATACACGCTGTCATTGCAGGACCAGGCCCTGTTTGGCAGGAGCATGCAGGTATCAAGAGAAGTTTTTGTGGCTTCACAGCTCTTTAGCCATCACTTTCAGCAAGGCTACGTTAAACACGAATATAACATCTCATGGATTCCCAATCTTCCTTTTCAGTTTATTTTAAGTGAGCTACAGATACTCAGATCTGAGTTTTTCATGACCATTTTCAGCTTAAGGTATCCATGTTCAAAGCTAATCCCTCCTGCATCAAGGGCAGTATTGTAGTACTGTGATCATAATCAGAAGGGTGGCTGCAACAGAAATACTTTTTCTCCTAAGGCTCAGCATGCTAAATATTTGCACGTAGAACTAAGACCATCATAGAAACTAAATATAATGTACAATTATGCTGAACTATTCCCTATAAGCAGCTAAATATTTTATTATATGTTTTAAGTTTTTCATAAGGTATAATTAAGTTTTAGCTCAAAATAAAAGAATTGGTGTTAGAGGAATTAGAAATAAGGTCAACAGCATGATCAACTATCTCCATGAGAACAATAGGCGAAGTATTTGCACGTATAGAAGTAGCTAAGAGAATTTTCTAAACAAGACATCAACAGCAAAGCACACAGAAATCCCAGTTGCACGACAGCATGGAGCAAGGCTCAGGACATCTGGATTGCATTTTCAGCACCATCATGACTGCGTGTGATCTTCATATCACTGTTCCCCTGATTATAGAACAAGTTCTTTTTCATCTCAAGCACCTGCAGGTAAATCCACTAATTTTTTGGAAGCTGTGGAAGAGCACCAGAAAGGTCTGGGATCCTGGCAGTGTTCAAGGCCAGGTTGGACACAGGGGCTTGGAGCAAGCTGCACTAGTGGAAGGTGTCCCTGCCCATGGAAGGGGGTTGGGACTGGATGAGCTTTAAGGTCCCTTCCAGCACATTCTGTGATTCTGTGATCCACTTGCCCTCAGAGGCAAAAGGCAGTGGAGGCTCCAACACTTGTTTGCAGAAAGGGGCAGTGCACCTACACAAGCTCTTAAAACTCCTCTTCAAACAAGAAAGCAGAGTTTGCGATGTACGAGTTACGCTCACTCCAAAAGGCTGAACTCATATATTTTTAAGACTGTTTACACTTAACTTACATTTCATTAAACAAACTCACTGGATTGCGAGACACTATTTCCTTGTTTTGAAATTCCAACAGTAGCTCAGTTGTTCCCCTGCGCACGCAATGCATTTTCCTCAAGATTTATGTCAGCCAATTGCAGATCTGAAGCAGGATCATTTTAGGCTTATAGCATTTAGCTGATGTATTGAGAAATGTGTCTGAATATGTGATTGCTACAGCGGTGCCTTACTGGAGCCCCGGCTGCGTGACAGTCGGAGCACCCCGCCCATGCATTGCAATGGGTTTTAAATGATACGGAAAATTGGAGATATTTATTGAAAAGTGAACTTATGAGAGGGCTGTCGTAGACTAAACAAAACAGTGATTTTGCTATAACAAAGAAAAAGAGCTGACAGCTCCCCAGCGCTCTCAGATATGATTAAGCACAGATTGTGACTGAGGTACTATTGCTATTCTTCTAAGTGTCCTGCGTCACTGCTTGAGCTAATTAAAAGGTATTTTCCCTCTCCCCATGCACAACAGCAACACTATTGATATTCTGCATCTATGTGCACTCTGCAGAAACTAGACCCCACCAGAATGGCAAATAAATGCCTCAGATTATCCTTGGCATTTGGCAAACACATGGGAGTTATTTATTGGCATGAATATTTAGAAGCAGTGTTGATTACCACTGTACTATTAGTGCACTGGTTCCAAACCCCATAAGATATGCATACTATAGAGTTTTGAGAGATTAAAATACAATTAATTACAATATAACACAGTAAATAATCAAGATATTGCAGTAGCACTAATGGAATCTTTTAAGCTAAAGGGCCTTTGTTAATATGTAAATAATAACTGTGTTTATTCATGAGTTCACAGTGGTACTTATTTGACAGGCAACTGATGTCAGTAAGTTATAAAGTTAAAAAAGCAGCTGCAGAATAAAACAGGCTGCTACAAAACAAAACCATCCCCCAGAGAATTCCTGAAGCTGAAACCTAAGTATGGAGCACAGTACGGTCCCCAGTTAGGATGAGACCCAGGTTCAGACTCTTGCTTTACCATAGATTTTTCTTTCAAACAAATGGCTCATTTCCTTGTTTGCCATCTGGGAAGAGATCAAACAACACTTTTTCTTATTCTGACTGGCAGCCATAAGCATAAATACAGTAAAAATTACAGGTGGTATGGTGATTGCAAACACATAAGCACTTAACATGATACATTTCTAATATGGAAGAAAAATAAATATCATTCAGAAAGGGCATTTTAGGTTTGATTTTGGGGGGGGGTTCTTCCTTTTTTAATGTACACACTTGTGAAATGAACTGAGATCTTTTACTTCAGTTTTGTTGCAGTGGTGGTGGAATCTCCATCAAAAGTATTTGCACGGTCCTGCTACAAGACCTTCAAAGCTTATTTGAATCTCATGAAGTACCAGAACACTCTCCCTTTACAATCAATATTATCAAAACTATGAATACAGATATTAGATTGCTGCTTTGTATTTTCTACTCAGAATAACTGAGAAAGCGCACTGTGAGGGCACAAACTCCTCTGCTCAGCTTCAGAAAGAACCACTTGTTATAAGCCTTCCTTAAGAACCACAGAAAATAATTTCCATGCTGATACCACCGCTTATTCCCACATGATCCCTTTAAAATTATCAAATGTGAATGCAAAGTGAACCTTGTGAGAACAGCATTATTTAAAACATAATGAATTACTTCGTATGCTTCTATCTTTTCTCCACAGACTTATGCTTTCTAGTTCCTTCTACCCTTAAACTACAATCTGCTGCTTTCTTTTTGGCAGTATTTTTTGTGGCTTAAGAGAAGTTTTCATCAATGCATACAAACTGTTCCCTGATGTCCTAAGAGGCACAACTGACTTGAAGATGACTGAAGTAGCACCCTCCTTACCATTCCCCTCTTAGGGGTTTTACTTATGAAGTCTACATCAAATAGTATCACCAGAAAAGGAAAAGCCTTTTCTCCATTAAGTTGTTCCTTGCTCGTTTGCTTGCTGAGGGATGTCGATTTGAATTGGCATATTAAGTGAAACTTCATATTCTGAAGGAAATTAGTGAAACAATAAGTTAAGGCCAAGCAAGAATTCTCTGATAAAGCAGATAAAGACAATGAATAAAGCACTATTTGAACAACTGGAAGCTGGTGAGATTACAGCTGTTTCTGGGTCAGAGAAGTTCTCTTGCTTTCTTACAGTGGAATTAAAATCACTATGCAGTAGTAAAAATTAGTTTAGCTAGGACATGGTTTTAAAGTACTATTAATTTTTTAATTAAACTGATTTAAAAATGAATTAAAATTACAATTAAAGGACAACTTGCTCTAGTGGAAGGTGTCCCTGCCGGATGCAGGCGGTTGGAACTGGATGAGTTTTAAGGTCCCTTCCAACCCAAACTATTCTAGGATTCTAGGTTTTTCCCCTTTCAATTGACATTGATCTCCAGACCTTCATATGCAAAGAGAAAAGAAAGGATGGTTAGAGGATTAAGGGCTTCCCCTGTGAATCTGGGGATCTAGTTGGGAACCTGGTTCTACCACAGACCTCTGTCTCGGCTGGGACAACTGTATTTCACTGTGGGAACAGCAAAACCCTCCTGCTGAGCTAACCTGTTATACTTCAACTCTTTCTGCGTTTCACTTACCCTTTCTGTTTCCTTCAATTTGTGTCTGCAAAGAGAACATGGCAAGAGTTTTCATTCTCCTGTCTATATCTATGTAAACTGCTTTAAAGGCATGCTTCCTAAACACAGAGGTGAGGAAATAGGCACCTTCCTTCTGGTAAAGGCATCAAGGCAATAGAAGAGCCGTGGCTAAAAAATAGCAGTAACGCTTTTCTCTTTGAGCGCTCATGTATTATCAAAGCACCATGAATACAAATTTTCAATAGCAGATTTTGAACTTCTCATACTTTCAGTGTCTGCTTTATAGTAATAATGATAAGACAGCCTAAAAAAAAGCAACCACAAAGCTAGTTTTTATGCCTGAAATACTAGTAGCTTTCCATGTGGAGTAGATTTGTGCACCTTGGTGGGATGCCCATTCTGGAGGCTGAATACAAAGAAGTTGTCACTGAGCATACTTTCCTGCACAGTAATCTAGGAAAAACTCTTAATCATTGCTGGATCATCTTTTCCTTTTGGCTATGGAGCTGGCATGCACCGTGATCACACTGCAGCGCTGTGAGCTTTTCCCTTGATACTCACTGTTGAGACTGGGATAGAATAGTTCGAGTCATTTCTCATTAGATTTGGAGAAGCAAAAAACTGATGGAGTGAACAGTCCTAATCCATGTATCTTTGCAACTTTCTTTCTAAAAGATAAAGGACTTTCGTGGATTAAGATACGTGGGTTAGACAAGCACATACAACTTTAAATTAAAATATATTCTAGCAATTACACAATAGAAAGAAAATGAAGTATCTATAGACAAAGGAAAGGATGTAGATGAACTCAAAACAGCAGCATTAATTCGTTTGGAAAGAGAAATGCATTTTCTGCTGTATTAGACGTCCAAATCCAGTACTTGAGGGTAGAGATCAGTGCAAGAAATAAAACCAAAAGGGATGATTTTTCTTCTCTGGTTTCAAAGTTTTAAATTATATCTTAGCATGGTAAACTGAAATAGGCAGGTCTGTTTAATCCAGCAAAGTGGTTTCCAGCCCCTCCAGAGCTGCTATTAACTTTGCTCAAACCAGCCTTGCAACAGGGTCAACTTTGCTTAGGCAATCAGTTTGACCTACAGCCACAAAGTGCCTGTCAAATACCAGGCACCAGTTTACAGGGACTGTCCCAACAGGTCAGTGGTAGGACATTCCTAGCCTGAAATGGGTCAAAATTGGCAAGATGGTAAGGAAAAAAGGTAATTATAAGGAGAGCTAAGGACTGCAGTAAGTCAAATGCAACAAGGCTCTTGACATTGAACATGAAGCAAAAAGAGGAATGCAGCAAAACCTCATAGCTGTCACATTGAATAGTTGCCTGGGCTTAAGTTTAAAGTAAGAGGAATCACATTGTCAGCGACAAACACAGCAGAAGAGATGTTGGAAACCACTCCAGCCTTGCACAAAGCTTGTCATGGCTGTATCAAACCACAGCAACAAAGCACAGTTTTCCCATAGGATGCATAAAGAACACAGATGCAAGATATGAGCGTCATCTATTTTGATCGGCTACTGCAAAGCCAGCCTGACTCAGATATGTATCTAATTGTGGATGGTAGCTTAACACAGTGTTACACAAGGCAGTTGGATGCAGAAGCAAATCAACGTTTGTTTATGAAAACAGCAAGAGGAACAGTGAAGAGACATCTTAATGTGGAGAAACCAGAATATGTTTCTGAACCATCAGCATGCATTTAGAATGGAACTAAATCACATAGCTCGTCCATGCAGAAATTACCTACTCACAACTGGCCAAAGACAACCAACGAGGACTGGTGCCTTTCATTTACCTGGTTTCCCCCAGCATTAACACACATCAAACCAGTCCTGATGATGTGATAGCCAAAGTACTCTATCAGGGGATAATTTGGGGGTATTTTTTTAATCCAGACTCTTAAACTGTGCAAAAAGCACCAACAGTTACGCCCAAGATTAGACCTTGTTTGCTTGCTCCTCTATGCTCTTGAAAACAGAAATTCCAATGCAAAGAAAGTGAGGGTCATAAGTTCGTGTTATCTCTTAAGCATAAATCCGGAAACGACGGACTTCTGAGATGTATCAGATAGTTACATTGCACTAAATCTACATGCTTTTTCCTGTCTCTGGAGAGCTAACATAGGAATTAGAAATTGCATAAGTGAGAAAAGTGATAAATTCTCTGTTGTTTTCTGCTATTTATAGGAAATACCTTTACCCCCCTCTGTATTTGTCACACACTGGTTTTCTCTGTTAGTGCCTTCACAAGCTAAAAGGTATATTTACAAGAATCAGGTCTTTGGGCTGATATTACTCCTCTAGTATCTGTAATACACAGAGGAAAAAGCTGGGAAATCTATAAGAAATAAAGCCACCTAGGGAATCTCACCATGATAACTTGAATTCAATCCAACAAATACAAGCTGTCTACAAAGTATATACATTTAAGACAATTACAATCAGCAACAACTATTACAAATGGCATGCACTGCTTTTAAATCAATGCATATTTCTTCCTTTTCTTTTGGCTTTAGTTTAGAAGCAAACCCAAGAGGCTATGTTTCATGCAAACGCCTCCAAACCCAAGTGATATTTCATGCCGACATGAAAAGTATAAACATTTAATTCATACTGTTTTTCAAGTTCCTGAGGGCAGTGAATTCAGCTGTGCTTTCCTCACTGTCAAATGACAAGCATGTATCCCTGTGGCTGTATATAATGAGTAGCGACAAAGAGAACAGGGTGTTTCCAGTTGGGCTTTTTTTCTAATGGCATAACAAAGAATCACAGTCCCTTAACAAATTGGCTCAGCCACTCCAATAGAAACCAAAGAACTTCCAAGTTTGCTCCCAACTTTCAAATAAAGGGATTCTTTGAGAAACAGAATGGTCATACTCCCTCTTTCTGACTCTACAAATAGATGCAGCATTCTTCTACCTGGAAGGCATAATTTCTAATTTGAATTTCTTTTTCTTCTTCTTTTTCTTTCCTCATTGTATAGTAAATCAATCTACTGCTTGGAGGTAGTCAAGCTTTTCCACCCTCTTCTTTTCCTGCTTCCTGCCAGTCAGCTATTTGTAACCTGCTACCCACCACAAGACACAGCAGAAACGATCACACATGAGGTCCTAAAGCAGTGACAGGGTAACAGCAGCAGCAATTCTGCCCCTTTTCTTACAGGAATAGGAAACCCCATCATGGAGCAACATCCATGAAATAGGAGCAATGGGACACCCTTGGGAATAACCAAAATTCACCAAACTTCATAAGTTAAAAAAGAATTTCAATTAAAATTAAAAGAAACACCCCAAACACTTGGGCTGCCTCTATAGCACTGCCTTCCCAGCCTCTGGCCATCAGAGCTGTTATCTGGCAACATCTCCTGAAGCTCCTGCAAATCAAAGGGCTGTTTAAATTAACACTTCCTTGCTCCTTTATTGCTATCCCAGGTTTCCTACCCAGAGTTAAAAACCCAAGCAAATCACGCTCAAGAAAGAGGAAACTGAGAAGTTAATTGTGCCAGACCAAAATCAATAAAACTACACAGCTCTAGCGCACAGTTTCCTGGTTTCCATGCAGAAATAAAAAGCTAATGACTACTCTGGGAAATGGGAAGCGTGCTTATGATTTAGTTGCATCTTTTTTTGCAAGGTATTCCCAATTTCCATGTTCAAAATGTCATAGCATTACGGATCAAATATTTCAGGAGCAAATCCAAGAGAAGTCTGATGTTTTTAAAGAAAACTGCATCTTCTGAGGCTGAGTTGTTACGCTATGAATTTATCTGGTGCCAGCAAAAAGTCGGACATGGAAGCTGAATTCAACATTAACACCCTATTTTCATTATCAGGCACTGAAGCTGCACTAAACCATATTTATGTGCATTTGGCTAGCTGAACAGGGATGAACAGAAAGTTCACAACTTTACACATTAAAAACAGAAAAGTAAAATGTGTTTTTCCTTTCTTTTTAATTAAACCTCAGCAGTGCAAATGGGGTAGCTTTGGGTTTTAAAGCAGCTATCCAATTATCTGCTGAATTATATTGGTTAAAAATAGGTCAAAAATCAATACACCCCTTTCAGGACACACTTTGAAACAAAAATCTCTCAAAAGATTCCTAACAACAAGTTCAGAGAACAAACGGGAATGAGTTATGAGAAAAGGGACGGGTGCTGCCAACACTTTGAAAAGCCGGTTGGGAGCAAGCACCGCCATCCTCCGTTTCAGGATGTGGTTTGAGAGAAAGATGCATGCTGTAACACAAACCAGCCAAAGTGAGGTATTGAAGCCCTTCCTGTATCTTTGCAGCAGGATGGATGCAAACCAACATAAACCAGCGTTCAGTGTGTATTTATTACACTTCTCTGCGTGCCTGATGACCTGCAAGGAGTCTGCTCCACATCTGGGAGAGGGTGATTCGTTAGACTCATGAATCACAAAGGAAGGAAGAAAGGAAAATGCAGCAACATATGGTTTTGACTGAATGGAAATGACCACACCAAACTGTGAACTCAATTCTGTATTAAGAACAACTAATAAAAATAATGAAAACTACACATGCTTTTATCCAGCTCTCATTTGAGATGCTGCGAGGGCTGGAGCAGCTCTGCTCTGGAGCCAGGCTGAGAGAGCTGGGCTGGGGCAGTCTGGACAAGAGAAGGCTCCTGAAGGGGAGACCTTAGAGCAGCTCCAGTGCCTAAAGGGGCTGCAGGAAA